>CM019167.2:10989284-11226104 GCA_009739505.2 Apolygus lucorum
TTCTCTGTACCACCATGGAACTAATAGGGGTGCCACCATAAACCGCACATTTGATTCTTTCTCAATATCGGGGGGGGGGGGGGGGGAATATTCCTTGCCTCAAGTACTAAATAAATTACATCGAGTGAAACAGTTTTATCTCTTATCAACTGGTTTAACCGATCTAATGCTTATCCAATGGGACGTCCCCTAGAAGGCATGCATTACTAAACAATACATCTTTCTCTTGGGTATTCCTGGTGTTATTCTAGGGCCTTATTATAGGGTATGACTTGAAATTCCAGAATCTAAAATTCAGGCAAACTCCCCTTTTGATTATTGGATCCTAAGGACGCGAAGCTGAGGACAACTTGAAGAAACGAATAGCGATCGCAACTTGGTCAGCTAAAATTTGAATGGAGATTGAGCCTCCTGTCAATTCACTCATTTATTGTTGGTCCAACCCTAAAGTTCTCATAGGGAGCGTACAGATGGTTTCCAGAGCTCTGAGTGGTCTCATTCGATTCGAAAAATTCAATTCTATTTTAAATTTATGAAAAAACAGTACCATTACATTAAAAGTTTTTGAGCTAGAGGGTTTTGAAAAATTCAGTCAAATTCATTATATTTTTCTACCCTTAGAAGTGACTGACATCAAACAAAAGCTTCGGTGCAGAACTCGACCCGATGTACCAAATTTCATCGAAATCGGTCCAAGGTTACTAAGTAAAGTGCCACGCTTGGCAGAATTTTCCTTCGATTTTCGGATTCGACGTACCTTGATACGTAAACCAACAAATTTTAATGATTTTGGGTTAATATTTTTTTCTTGGTCGATTCCAAAGGTTTGTTTTTGAAAATAATAAACCGAAAAACTAGCATTTAATGATAAAAACACAAAAAACTGAAGTAAAGTCGAAAATTTTGTATTATTTATCGATTTTGTCGATGTAAGGGATCTCAAACTTGGAGCCAACATCACAAGTACGAAAGATACCATTTTTGACGCACGGCCTGATGTATGAGGTCGCAGGTTACCTTCTTAGAAGAAATCGACGTAAGAATTTTTCCGATATTCAAGTACCGTCGTCCTGTGAATACCTCAGCACTGATAGAATATAAGAGTTTCTACTATCAGTTTTGCGGTTCTTTCGATATTCATATTATACAACTAAGATAGTATTAAATTTCCCGACGGCGCCCGTGCGAGAACAGTTTGGGAAAAATGTTTTTCCACGACCCTCCCAGTTTCCCACGGAATTTCCATGGCGCTTTCCAATTTCCCAGGGAAGGGATGAGCCGGATCCCCGCCAGGTTAGTTGGAGTAGCTTTTTTCCGTTTTCGTACTTCCCTAAATATCGGGGACTGAGTGGATCGGTCGGCTGCAGCTAGGTTAGGCCCTTCTGCGATGGTGTAGCTCTCAACCTCCTTATTATACATAATCCTCCGCACCGCATAACCGCTTTCCTTCAGGACTCGACCCCTTCGAAGGGACTCTGGGGAATATCCCTCCACTCCAAGCCCTATTCCTATTACATTCCCGGATAACCAGGGTGTAAATTGCTTTGATTTCCGGAGCAACGAGCTGCTCCCTCAGAGTTGAGGTGAAGGTTTTGCTTGTAGCACGAAACTACGCAAACTCAAATCAATCGAACGTCCCTCGGGTTAAGAAGGGATTGTCAACTTGTTATCAAAATTGCGTCGAGGATGAGAAACACTTGGCTCGAGGGAGAGAGATCCTGTCAGGAAGAAATACAAAATACGGTCTCCACAAGAGGGGAAGCCCAAAGCTGCTTAGCGGGAGCTAAAAACCACCCTTATTTCGCAGTAAACAAAACAGCCCTTTCTCTACGGAAATACGATAGGTGGGTGTATTCGGGCCAGGCTATCTTCTCCAATGACTCCTTTGCCTATGATAATCCAATGAACTAGTGCAGATTTCAAGGAGATCTAGAATGGAAGAAGTGATGATTGCTTCTGCAGTGCTGCTTGTGCACCTTATTCCCAAGAGATGGATGTTCTGTACTCTGAACACCTTGAATCCTTCAGTATCTGTTTTGTAATCGCGAGTGATCCTGGGGATATGTGACATCATGCAAACACGTCGCTGCGCAGCCGTTGCGATCCATCAGTCTCCATTGTTTCTCTGTACAAATAAGCTCCACGAATTGACGGTCTTCAGAATCTCGAAATTCCGTGTCTATCGGATCACCAGCATTCCGAAAAACTGCTCGCCAGACTCTACGGTCAGCATACATCAACCACACTTCGCTTTTGCAACATATCCAGTGAGTATTTCCTATATTTCGCCATCCTCCCTAGTCCAACAAGACCAATAATGGAACCATGTTTTCAATGTTTTTCTGTTGGCAGTTGGGCCGGAATATACGAGGAAGCAAGTCAAATCCATATTCACATTCGCATCCAAAAGACCCCAACAGTTCTGTACTTTTCATTTCCTGTAAGAAACATTCCGAGTGTTCTGCATCTACCTGGTGTTGTGAAAACCTACTTCACATCGTGAAGTAGGTAGTTGAGCCTGGACGCGCCTCCATTACGTTTTTGATTGTATCAAATAATTGACAGCCACGTAGTCTTTTGGGAAGGCTGTTCGTTCTTCAAATGTTCAATTTTTCTTGATGCAATTCGATCTTTGTATTGTATTTGTGACTGATTTCGTATTACAGTTTAACTTTCACTTACTCCGACTTTTTGATTAGACAAGATTCTAATTTAATTCACACCAGTTCGGCTTTGGTATAATTGTTTTTAAAATTAGTGGCGACCGTGATATTTTTTGTTCGACGTTTTAGAATCTGTTTCTTTTTTGTACTAAATATCGATAAAATTGTTAGCCGTCGCAAGTTCGTGCGTGCTTTCTTTACTAAACTCGCGAGTAAAATTACCGAGCCCGGGCCGGAGGGTGACGTTACGGAGTTCAGAGTCAAGATGGACAGTTTGAAGGAGAAGTGCCAGGTACTAGCCGATCTAGATATGGCCGTCTTTGAGAGCCTAGTTTCAACTGATATGGAGCCCAACGAGGATGAATTAATTGAAGAAATGGAGATAGCGCTAAGCTACCAAGATAGGTATAAAACGATTTTGTTGAAATATGAATATTACCTAGTTGACAATGATGCTCTAATTGTTCATAGATGTCACAGCTATCGAGCTGGCCTAGATTTGTAACCCGAAGTCACCAAAAATACCATCTTACGGGCTTTGATAGATACAGGATCACAACATTCCTACATTCGTGATCATAGATTTGAACCTACAATCACTGTGTCTGTTGCCCACGCATTGTTAGGAGGTGACAAGCTACGAACGAACAATGAAGTTTTTGAAGACTGGCAACAAGAGGGTGTTATTGAGAAGGTTTTGAGAGACGATTGGGATAAGGGTCATTATTTGCCTCATCGGCCTGTCTTGCCTAGGATTCAACCAGTATTCGATGCTTCAGCAAAAGAAAATGGGAGCCCCTCTTTGAACGAATGTTTGGATAAGGGTGTAAACCTACTCGAGTTGATACCACCACTTTTGCTAAGATTCAGATTACGTAGAATAGGAGTTGTATCCGACATTCGAAGAGCGTTTCTGCAAATGAGCCTATCTGAAGATGAACGTTTTTTCCGGTTCTTGTGGATTGACGAAAATTCTATAATATTCAAGTGGAGAAAGAAGACGCAGTTCGTCAAGAAATCAAGAGCTCGTGGTGTACCTTTTACTATACTTCAAGGTAGATCAATGAAGTATAACAATAAACACTGTCGCATCAAAAAGGGGGGGGGGGGGGGAGTGTTGTGAAAACCTACTTTACATCGTGAAGTAGGTAGTTGAGCCTGGACGCGCCTCCATTACGTTTTTGATTGTATCCAATAATTGACAGCCACGTGGTCTTTTGGGAAGGCTGTTCGTTCTTCAGATGTTCAATTTTTCTTGATGCAATTCGATCTTTGTATTGTATTTGTGACTGATTTCGTATTACAGTTTAACTTTCACTTACTCTCTGACTTTTCTATTAGACAAGATTCTAATTCAATTCACGCCAGTTCGGCTTTGGTATAATTGTTTTTAATACCTGGGTTCCCGGAGATAGAGCTGAACTTACTCGAATTCGGAGCTTTCCCTCGATTTCGACGCCATTATTGATCCGATTGGAAGTCGATCGATTCTTCGTCATTCCTGCAGGACCCTGCAACTACTCGCCTCGTCGGTGGCTCAACGGCAAGGACTGCGAACGGAGACCCCGATTATCCGGAGTTCGAACTTTCCAATTTTATAATTTTAAACCTATTTTTCTCACATCCACTTACTCTTAATTAGAAAGGAGCTCTTTCTGGGTATTTGTTTTGTTTCCATGTTTAATTTCTATCCATTCGCAAATTAATTAAACCTACTCGAAGTTTGGGATAAGAGTTTTATTAGTAAACCCTCACTCAAACGCACTATGGGCATCATCCAATGAAACATCGACTTATGATGTCTGATTGGAAATTGCTTGTCAATGCGTCAATTAATCGTATTGGGACACATCGAGAGTTGCTCAGTAATTATGTGACATTCTTGGGCAACCTCTAATTGCAATAAAACCTTTTTAACAAAAAAACGGACCGACCTCAAAACGCTGCAAATTATTACACAAAGGCTCATTTTTCTGTATAGCTCACTCTGATGCAAAAACCTACGTAGATGACGATGCAACTAATGCTAACTGACATTTTGGGAAAGATTATTATTCGATTCGGATTCTACGTGAAATTTCATGAACGTTTCACCCCTGAACTATTTTTAGGACGTCCCACAGTAAGACTTGGGCGTCCTTATGCGATCAATCTGGGGTGAAGGAGGACAACACTCAACAGAAAAAAAACCACACAGCAATCCGTTTTAGACCATTCTGAATCCAAATCCGCGAAAACAACCATAGGTGTATGTCTGTGTGTGTGTGTGTGTGTGTGTGTATGTGACAAAATCTTGAGTCGTCTGCACAGGCCTTAGTTCTCAACCGATTTTCCTGGTTATTTTTTTGTTCGACGCGGAAAACTATCTAGTTGTGCACTACGTCGCCAGAATTTCGAATTTTGCCTTTCAAGTGGGAAGGGGGGAGAATGCTTTGAAAACGTGCGACATAATCTTGCATAATCTTGTAAACTCTGCCCAGGCCTCAAATTCCAACCGATTTGCGTGTTTCTTCACTCAAATAACTTCACTCAAATAACTTCCGAGTTGTACATGATTTCACGAGAATATCAAAATTCGCAAGGGGAGAGAGCGAGTGGGGGGATAATATTTACAAAATATCCGATTTTGCTTCCGAGTCTACCAAGGTAGCGGAAGCTTTGTTTTCACTTTTCAAGGTCGAAAAAAAGTTCTCCAATATCAAAATTTTCACTCGCGTTTTGCGTTTTAGACCTTTCTGAACAATTTTGGTTCAGTGTCTGTCTGTCTGTCATGAATTCCTTGTAACGCGCATAACTATACGAAGTTATTGTCCGATTTCAATGAAATTTTCAGGGATTGTGCGGGTTGGTGTGTAGACGGTCCCCTATGAAAATCATCATCCGCGGACTGATAGAAGCGACTGCGCATGCGCAAACGTGAATTCCTTGTAAAGGCCATAACTTCTACATTTTCCATCCGATTTCAATGAAATTTTCAGGGATGTTACAAATTAACTTGTTTGATGTTTTGAGATTAAATACTATGCATCGGATCATCTATACAATCGGGTTATGGATACGAGGAAGCTATGTGCCACACCCACTTCGCAGACGTTTTTCAATATTTCGGTTCTTTTACTGCTTACTAATTGTACCCAAGCTTCGAAATTGAGGAAAAATTCTCATTATACCTCATACCTAAAAGTGGTGCCAGGGCACCATAAACCGCATATTTCTTGGGTGTTTCACCTTGAATACGGACGTGAACCTCGACGGACTGCCTACTAAACCTAATAGATGAAATTTCAATGTTACCATATATTTCCGCTTTGGTGCCAGACTGGCACCATCGATGGTGGTCAGGAGGGAGGGGAGGAGAACTCGAATTCGCATTTTGGGTATCGCGGATCATGGATTTTGAAATGCAACATAAACGGAGATTAGGCCTCTTTTGCGATTCACACTCGTGTTTCTGATTTATCGTACGCCTAACCCTTAAATTCTTGTAGGGAGCGGAAGGTTTGTCCTACAGGGCTCTGCGTGGTCTCAAAAAATTCTATACTATCTTAAATTGATGGGAAAATGATACCTTCATATCAAAATTTTTGAGTTAGGGAGTTTTCAAAATTTCAAAATTCATTTTTCAACTCTTAGAGGTGACCTACATCAACCAAAAGCTTTGGGGCACAACTAGATCTCGAATGAGGCTGGTATTCCAAATTTCATCAAAATCGGTCAATGCTAAGTGGGGAAAGTGCCGCGGATGGCGGACGGACGGCCAAATTTGTATTCGATTTTTGGATTCTACGTACCTTGAAACGTAAACCAACAAATATTGATGAGGGGGTGTTAACCTTTTTTTTTTCTTGGTCGATTCCAATGGTTCATCATTGAAAATGATAAACCAAAATGTTGAATGTTAAAATGATTTTAACCCTCCCCCCATCAAAATTGCCGATATTCTTCTTTTTTCGGAAAGTTCTCTTGTCTTTCCCACAGTTTGTAATCACTTTCGGCAAACCGAAAAATTATACAGCTTCCGGGACGAGAAGAGCAACTTAAAACTGCACAGATTGGCATAATGAAAATCCTTGCATACAATCATTGTTACAACTGATGTCAAAGCAAAGAAAAATGGCCGCCTTGATGAGATCGAAGAGTGACGTCAGTCGGATAACAGCAATAACCTTGAGATGTCATCGATATCTGTCAGACGTTGTTTTCCGTTCGATGTCCCATCCAATCAAAAAATCCAGTCAAAAAAATTTGGTCGATGGAATCTAAGGAAAACCCCTGAATATAAGTGGACGAGCGGATTTTTTTTCGGTTTTCGTATTGAACCCTGAGCGTAAACGATCAAATTTTGATGGGTCTCAAATTGTTTACTTCTTTGATTCCAAAGGTTCATTATTGAAAATAATAACCCAAAATAGGATTGGGAAATACCGAAATAACGATGTTTCCACTGGAGAGCTGAACGTAATGAAAAACATATTGTTTGGAAATGCATGCATTCCAGAGGACGTCTTACTCGATAAGAGGTTGATCAATGTAAACCAGTTGGTAAGCGATCAAACTGTTTAATTCGATGTAATTCATTCAGTATTTTAGGCAAAAAATAGTGACCCCCCCCCCCTCACCATTATCCAACGTAACATTTCTAGCGGCGTGGGAGCATCAAATTTGGAGAACATTTTAAAATCCATGGCCTACGATACCCAACATGCGAATTCGATTTCACCCTCCCTCCCCCCCCCCCCCCCCGCCTTCAAGTGGTGCCAGTCTGGCACCAAAGCGGAAATACGTCGTAACGTTGAACTTTCATCTATCAGTCTTGGTAGGCAGCCCGTCAAGTTCACATCCGTATTCAAGGTGAAATACAAAAAAAAAAAGAAAAATGCGGTTTATGGTGTCCTGGCACCATGGTGGCACCACTATTAGTTGTATAGTGGTAAAGAGAATAATTCATGAAAATCCAAAGGTATAATGAGAATATTTACTCAATTTAAAAGCTGTGGTACAAGTAATAAGCTGTAAAGGAGCCAAAATATTTGAAACTCGGATAGATCCCCCAATCGCCCCCTCCCCTTGCTAATTTTGATACTCTGGTGAAATAGTGTGCAATTTGGGAGATTTTTTTGTCGAACAAAAAATGAAACACGCGAATCGGTAAGAAATTGTGGCCTGGGCAGAGTTTACAAGATTATGCCTGCAAACGCACGTTTTTGAATCATTAACCCCCCCCTTCAAAGGCAAAATTCGAAATTCCGGCGACGTAGTGCGCAACTAGATAGTTTTTCGCGTCTAATAAAAAAAGAACCACGAAAATCTTTCGAAAACTAAGACCTCTGCATACGACACAAGATTTTGTCACACATACACCTAGTATGTTTTTTTTTCACGGATTTGGATTCAGAATGGTCTAAAACGGATTACTGTGTGGTTAATTTTTTTTTCTGTTGAGTGTTGTCCAACTTTACCCCAGATTAATCGCATAAGACGCCCAAGTCTTACTTTGAGACGCCCTAAAATACCCCAATACAAATAGGGAAAGACCAATAACGACTAAGATCTGGCTATACGTTGAATTTATTCCTCCTCACGGTGAGATTTGTACCTAATAGCGTCGAGTCTAAATGTACCGAGGCTTTCATTGAATGAATCCGACCCGTTACTTAGAATAATTTTCATTTTTCTTCTACAAATGAGGTGGAAACACGCGAGCTGGAGGTAGGAATGCTGTTTAGCACTTTTTACCCAACGCCCGCAAGAGCTGTTCGTGTGGCACTGCCGTACTTGGATCGAAATATCAATCTAATACATCTCTGAGGATCTTTAACTCACCATCGCTCGATACTGGGATAGTAAGTTGCCCAAAAGTGCTGATAACAATGTCTGACAATTCAAAAATTATCCTCCTGAAATGGAGCCTATGCATGATGCCTCAGAATCTGACACGCTGACGACCTGGGGACGGCTCGATACCACCGATTTATCAGAATATCGATACTTGTTTGTATCGACACCGTTAGTTGTATCGATACTTATGAAGAACAACTCATACCGATATATTGGTGCCGATACTTGTGCCTGAAATATCAGCGGTATCGACATTATTGCCACTAAATTCTTCTCAGTTTCCAGGAGAGCGAAAAAACATTATAATTTCCTTAGAATACCGCTTATGTTGACTTTCTTTTTTTTCAGCACCGATTTTGCTACATTAATAGATGCAGTACTGCAGTTTTCCTGACTGAGGTATACTAAAGAAAATAGCTTAGTTGTGCTGTGATTACTTAATATTTCCTCCAGTTATGCCATGATTATCCATAGGTACTTCAAGAAAATTCAGGGTCGAGGTAAGCAAGTAGCAAGGCGATTTAGTGGTAACGCAAATTAAATCACAGACGAATTACATAGGTAGGTACGTCATTTTAGTAAGAATGAAAATTAGGTAACAAGTGGTTAAGTAAAAAACATGAAATAATCATCACACATTGCTTGTTGAAAAAAATCGCTACATAGATCAAAACGCTGCAAAGGTTGATTATTTTCTGTATAGATCACCCTTCTGTATAGATCCCTCCCTACCAACCGTAGGTACCTACTAGGGCATTTTTGAAAATTTCAACCCCAACTACCAACCAAATGGAAATGAAGGGTTGATATTTTCAAAAATGCCTAGTAGGTACCTAAGGTTGGTAGGGAGGGATCTACACAGAAGCGTGATCCATACAGAAAATAATAAACCTTTGGGCAATGATTTGCAGCGTTTTTTTTTTTTTACCTACCAACCATTGGTAGGTACTACTTACCACACCATACTGCCTTCACACCTTCACAATCAAGTTTATTAGAGAGAAATTGACGCTGCACACTCGATTCAAAAAATAGAGAGCCTCATATGGAAATTTGATTACTGGTTGCTCAGAAAGCAAAACTGAATGCAACTCGAAGAAATGAACAGCGATCGCATTTTAGTCAGATACAATGTGAACAGTGATTAGACCTCTTTGGTGATTCACACTCGTGATTCCATTTTATCTAAGGAAAACCCTCAAGTACTCGTAGGGACCGAACGGTTTGTCCTACGGAGCCCTGGGTGGTTTCAAAAATTTTAAAAATTCAATTCTATTTAAAATTGGTCAAAAAACGATACATTTATTTTGAGAGTTTTTGAGCTAGGGTACTCTTGAAAATTTCAACCCTCAATTTTCACCCCTTAGAAGTGACTGACATCATCCAAAAGCTCCGCGGCAGAACTAGACTCCAAATCGAGCTCATATAGCAAATTTGAACCAAATCGGTCGTTTTTTTTTTATTTAAGAAATTTGTTTATTGACTAAAAGTCATTTACAAAGTATTGATATGGGTAACAAAATATACAATTGACTTGCAACTTGAAGTAAATTAGCCCAACGGTTAATGTGACTTGCAGAACATTAAATTATAGTTTTTTAACAAATGTACGAATATAATGATAACAAAGTAGATAAAACAATAATAACATCTAATGAGTGCAGAGGTGACCAGTCTCAGAGTGCCAAACTAAGGGACAAATTTCCTCTTCAAAGTTTTGTTGGGTATTGCGGATGGTTCTCTCCTGATCAAAGGGTTGTCGTGGAGTCGCATCGATGTAGCCAACAATGCCGATTGCCGCTGGACACCTCACTGACAAGCTCCATGCCCAGATCATTATGTAATGTTTCATTACTGACGTACCATGGTGCGTAGTATTCGTAGTAATTCGTAGTACCCGGTTTTGTAGAACCTGTACACAATTTAAATTGCTTTTAGCTGCTGAGCCCCAAATTTGGACACCAAAGGTCCAGATGGGTCTGATTAGCTAGAGGTAATTGAGCTTTTTGGTGCTTAAACCAATTTGTTTACTTGTGAGCAGGGGATACAGATCTCTCAGTCTTGACCGTAATTTCCCTTTTAGGTACTTGATATGGTCTGAAAATGTCAGTTTTTGGTTTATTATTTTCAATAATGAACCTTTGGAATCGACCAAGAAAAAAAAAATTTTAACACCCCCTCAAAATTTGATGGTTTACGTTTCAAGGTACGTAGAATCCAAAAATCGAATAAAAATTTGGCCGTCCGTCCGCCGTACGCGGCACTTTTGCCACTTAGCATTGACCGATTTTGATGAAATTTGGTATGTAGGCTCCATTTAGGGTCTAGTTGAGCCCCGAAGCTTTTGGTTGATGTAGGTCACTTCTAAGGGTTCCAAAATCAATTTTGAAATTTTGAAAACGCCCTAACTCAAAAAATTTCGATATAAAGGTATTGTTTTTCCTTCAATTTTGGATTCTATAGAATTTTAAAAATTTTTTGAGACCACCCGGAGTTTTGTAGGACAAACCGTTAGCTCCCTACAAAAATTTAAGGGTTTATATTGAAATATATATATATATGTAGCCGCCCCCAGATAGTCTAGATCTATCCAGAGTAGGGATCTCCATGTCATGCACCCTGGGAGAAGAGTGGTGAGGACCTTGGGTTCTCCCTAGATACTTCTTCAATCGTCAGTCGGGCTCAGGACGAGCTAGTGAACTGACCGCAAGGGGAGTTTGACGGTCTAGAGCTATGTAATCGATTTATAATCCGTTTTGAACCAAGTTATGGTAGAATACAGTTGTTTCTTTATACGCGAGTGATTTATGATCCTGACAACCAACTGGAAGAAGAGGAAATACCGGAGAATGGAATAAGAGGTATCCCATCTCCATCATGAGAAGTGGGATTCGAACCCACGCCCACAGAGTGGACTGCGACCTGAACGCAGTCATCTGCAAATAATGTTGCTGTGGTTGCTTCTGGAAGATCCCTTGTGTACAGAAGGTACAAGACCGGTCCAAGAACATTTCCAAGGGTACTCCAGCTGCTATGTTCCTCAACATTGAGAAATCATCTTCATGTTTCATTCTGAAGTATTCCAAAGAGTAGAATCCCTTGTCATACTGAGCACTTGGACATAACTGGAATACTCAGTGGAAAGAATGACGTCAAGGAATATCTCTTTGATTTTGTAGACGGATTCACTTCTTTTGATGCTCAATCAAAAACTTGATGGTTTTCACGATGAGTTTGTTTTAGCTCCCTCTTTATTAGTTGTAGATCAAAGTAGATCGTTAGCTAATAATGGTTTCAGAGATTTTTGTACTCAGGCTCAGATTGAGTTGCAGTGTATTGCAATTGGAGCTAGTTGGGCCAACTGCCAAGTTGAGAGATAAATGCGTGTTTCAAAAAATTGGTTAACGAGTGTTGAGTCCAAACAGTATTGAGTGTTGTGTGTTAGTAGCAAGTGTTGCGTGTTAGTAGCAAGCAGTAGTAGATTTACAGCTTCTGAAAAACGAAGAGCACAATCAATCAAAATTTGACCCAAAGTTAAAGGGGCCATTCAAAATTACGAAAATTCTACCAAATGGCCGATATGAAATAGTTTCAATTGATAGTCGTTCCCGCATGATCATATTCATCATGCACTTGATCCAGCAGAACTGGCCAGTCACTAGTTCTCAGTGCAGATGAGCCAGATGCTCCTGATTCATTATGGTTACAGTATCGTTCATGCAGTTGTTTCCTTACTTTTTATGTCTTGTCAAGAGAAGCCACAGTAATAGTTGTTTACATTTTGAAGTTGCACAGGCGAGGAGTGGTGGCCTAGAGCAAGATGAGTCGCGCTGGCATGGTCAACATGGTCTTGAGTGTGTTGTTCAGTGTGAGGTTGCTCAGAAGGGGTTTATCTCGAGTCGAGCAGTTAGATACTCTGAATAAGACAGGTTGCCTGCTTCAGTTTGTGTCACTTTTGCTCAGGATTGGCAATTTATCCTCCATGGTGTTTCATGCATTTAGTACAGTTTGTACAATGATCCAGGCGGATTAGCCTAGTGGCCTTGACAATTCATAAATTTGGATTGGTTGTTTCAATATCTCTCCCTTGGTTGAGCGTGTTGTTGCGTTGTGTGTTGGTTTCATTGATAACCTCACCTGTTTGGTTTGGTTTGGCTTTAATTGTGATTGATTGACAGTATTAGGATACAGGTTGAAGGATATCGAGCAGTTTGCTCAGTACAGGGTGTCGAGCAGTTCGCTCAGTATAGATCTGGAGCAGTTCGCTCAATGTGGAGTCTTGAGCAGTTTGCTCAATACAAGGTGTCGAATAGTTCTCTCAGTATGTGGTGTCTAGCAGTTTGAGTCACTTTTGCTCATGATTTGCAACCTATCCTCCTTGATGTTGCATGCATTTAGTACAATTTGTACAGAGATCCAGGTAGTTTAGCCTAGTAGCCTATTCTCAGTGTGACAGTCTTTATTTAGATTGGGGCAAAATATCCTAGACAAGGTTTTTTAAGTCTGTTAGCTAGTTTGTTTCATTGCAGTACAAGTAGTGTACAGATAGCAAGATTTTCGGGCAGATTCGCCCAGATCTTCACAGATTTCAGCTAGTTTTTCCTAAATCAGTTTTCCAGCTTGTCTGATTTTTGGTCAGTAAGATCAGCTTGTATATCGGTCAGTAAGACCAGCTTGTCTCATTGTGGTCTGTAAGACCAGCTTGTATATTGGTCAGTAAGACCAGATTGTCTCATTTTCCATGTTTTGACATAGCATGCCTCAGTTCGGTCAGAGTGACCCATTTACAGCAGTTTCATATTGTGATTTTTTTGGACGAGGTTTGCCTATTTCGTCCATCCCCAGATTTGTATGAAGCTTTTTCTTGTTCAATAATTGTTATAAAGTTCACCCAACGAGCAAAGGTAAGGGTGTAAAAAGTACTTTTGATAAGAACTAACCACACCATTTTGGTTTGGTTTGATATTTTTCAGCACGTTGAGGACGACGTGACTGTCAGGATGGCCGTGTAGCCGCCCCCAGATAGTCTAGATCTATCCCGAGTAGGGATCTCCATGTCATGCACCCTGGGAAAAGAGTGGTGAGGACCTTGGGTTCTCCCTAGATACTTCTTCAATCGTCAGTCGGGTTCAGGACGAGCTAGTGAACTGACCGCAAGGGGAGTTTGACGGTCTAGAGCTATGTAATCGATTTATAATCCGTTTTGAACCAAGTTATGGTAGAATACAGTTGTTTCTTTATACGCGAGTGATTTATGATCCTGACAACCAACTGGAAGAAGAGGAAATACCGGAGAATGGAATAAGAGGTATCCCATCTCCATCATATATAAATCAAAACACGAGTGTGAATCGCCAAATCTCCGTTCAAATAATTTCTCTAAGTAAGCTCTAATTATTAGAGCTGACCGAAATGCAATCGATGGTTGGTGATTTTTATTTTTATTTTTTTTTTTTTTATTTATTTTTTTTTATTTGGTTTTTTTTTTTCATATTGGATGGTTAGTGATTTTGTAGACGAGTGATCTATATAGAAAAATAATAAACCATTGTGTAATAATTTGCAGCGTTTTATCAAGTATTAATCCTAACTACTTGACATTGTTTTGTTCTGGTATATACTCTTCACCGAGTTGGTACCTCCTTACCACCTTTTTACGTTTCAGGGAAAAAGTAACAAACGACGATTTCAATGGAGTTATCCAGGTGTTTGTGTCTTTTATCCAAGCTGAAACTCTATTCAGCGCGCGCTGGGGAGCAGTGTGGAGGGTGTAGCGACCTCCCGTCAACATAATAGCGGTGTCATCAGCAAATTGCGCTACCACACCCGGGAAAATTTCGGGTATATCTGGTTGCGATGTCAAATCGGTCGTGTTGCTAAGAAATGTGCCGCGTACGGCGGACGGACGGAAATTTTTTATTCGATTTTCGGATTCGTACCTTGAAACGTAAACCATCAAATTTTGAGGGGGGGGGGGGGGAACTCAGAGGGGAAAATCAGACTCTTCAAAATAAAATTGAATATTGCAGGTATCTTTTGAAAGGCACATTCAAAATGAAAGGTACTTAAATAGGTATACATGTAGAAAGTTTCAGTCTTCCCGTTGAATGCTTAGAAATCAAAATTTAAAAATAGTCAGGTTTTGAGGTAGGTACGCTAGCAATCTTTCACGTTGAGTTGTCCTCTTCATTTGCCCTTGGTGCCTGTACCCACGTTGGTTTCTTTTTTCTTTGAAAATTGTTTTTCCTTCCTGACGCTTTTATCCAAATGGGGCAAATTGTCATAGAAGGGCCACGCAGCCTAATCGATGTACTCCTTTAAGGACTGAAGATCATCCCATCTGTCCTTGGGGATGGGGATTGGACCATTATGCATGGGAGTAAAGCTTTATAATCATAGCACAACTCAAACCTGCCGGAAGCCCTTGATTTTCTACAACATTGTGAGGTTTTTTTCTAACGAAAAGTTTCAGAAATCATAGAAACGTTATATCAAGAGAGAGGTAGATCAATGAAATTAATATGAAAATAGTGAGTATGTCATTCCCTTCCATCAGCTCGTGTTCCTCACTGTCATCATTCTCCTCCAATTCGGGATTCCATTCGGGGTCGTCCATCACTGCTTCGTCCTCCCACAACATTATTTCTCTTCTCTTCCTTCATTGTTGTTTTCTGTCCTCACCTCGTCCATTCTTGGGCTCTTTTCTTCCGCGTTCCTTTCTTTCAATATTGACAAATCAACCCTCTCCACTGCTTCATCATCATGATATTCGTTTTCTGTCGTCTTGTTGTAGGATTCTAGATACTCTTCCTCTACTGTCCTTACTTCAACCTTTTCCAGCACATCATCTTCTATCACAACATCTTCTTTTGTACCATCAACATTACCTTGAATTTCTCCATCAGTTATGCCTTCTTCGTACTGGGTGACGGCGTCGTTTGTGTTGGTTTCTTTTGAGTCTTGGAAATGAATGATGCCAGTGGCATCCAAATTTTGGGTAAATGCCACTAGCTCGCTAAGCTTGCACATTAACTCCTGTGAGTCTTCGTCTCTCGGATCCATCACGGAATGATTCCTGTTTTCGGAAGAGAAAAACAAATTAATAACAAGATCATACCTACTACATTTCCATTGGGTGAGTGAGTGCTTACAAATTAAAATAAAGAAAAAACATTAACAAACATTGGGAGAAAATGTGGAAAGACAACCCAAACTTGCAGGTCAATTTGGTATAGAACGACATGTTGTATCAAGAATTTTCTATTGACGCAACATGTATTATCAACACCGCTCAGTTTCCCGTTCAATTTAAACTATAAGCAGGGTGTATTTTCAAGAAACATTATCGTATTTTGCTGAGTACTACAGCTAGTTATTACTACAATCATACAACAACAGGTAAGAGCTTTTACTGATAGAGAAAATACTCACTTTTTGTGCTGGACCACAAGGCCACAAGGCTTCTCCTACAAACTCCCTTTCAACTGGTTTTCATACCACATGTTGCTTTGGAACTTGTTGATACCCAGTGTTGCTTGAGCGGCAATAAACAATTTTCAGAGCTACCAACTGAAGAACTATAGCTACCATCAGATCCACCGTAAAATGCTGGATCCAGTGATATGAAAACCTCAAAACCCATTTTTTTATACACATGTTGCACTTTCACCGTCGATTTGTCACTGTAACCATTGGAACCGTTCCACGCAAATGTGCGGATCCATACACCCCTGCCGTCCCCAGGTCAATCGCATAAAGACGCCCAAGTCTTACTGTGGGACGTCCTAATATGAGTACGTCTTGTCGCTTTTCACCGTCGATTTGTCACTGTAACCATTGGAACCGTTCCACGCAAATGTGCGGATCCATACACCCCTGCTGTCCCCAGGTCAATCGCATAAAGACGCCCAAGTCTTACTGTGGGACGTCCTAAGATGAGTACGTCTTGTCGCTTTTCACCGTCGATTTGTCACTGTAACCATTGGAACCGTTCCACGCAAATATGCGGATCCATACACCCCTGCCGTCCCCAGGTCAATCGCATAAGGACGCCCAAGTCTTACTGTGGGACGTCCTAAGATGAGAACGTCTTGTCGCTTTTCACCGTCGATTTGTCACTGTAACCATTGGAACCGTTCCACGCAAATGTGTGGGTGGATCCATACACCCCTGCCGTCCCCAGGTCAATCACATAAGGACGCCCAAGTCTTACTGTGGGACGTCCTAAGATGAGTACGTCTTGTCGCTTTTCACCGTCGATTTGTCACTGTAACCATTGGAACCGTTCCACGCAAATGTGCGGATCCATACACCCCTGCCGTCCCCAGGTCAATTGCATAAAGACGCCCAAGTCTTACTGTGGGACGTCCTAAGATGAGTACGTCTTGTCGCTTTTCACCGTCGATTTGTCACTGTAACCATTGGAACCGTTCCACGCAAATATGCGGATCCATACACCCCTGCCGTCCCCAGGTCAATCGCATAAGGACGCCCAAGTCTTACTGTGGGACGTCCTAAGATGAGAACGTCTTGTCGCTTTTCACCGTCGATTTGTCACTGTAACCATTGGAACCGTTCCACGCAAATGTGCGGATCCATACACCCCTGCCGTCCCCAAGTCAATCGCATAAGGACGCCCAAGTCTTACTGTGGGACATCCTAAGATGAGTACGTCTTGTCGCTTTTCACCGTTGATTTGTCACTGTAACCATTGGAACCGTTCCACGCAAATATGCGGATCCATACACCCCTGCCGTCCCCAGGTCAATCGCATAAGGACGCCCAAGTCTTACTGTGGGACGTCCTAAGATGAGTACGTCTTGTCGCTTTTCACCGTCGATTTGTCACTGTAACCATTGGAACCGTTCCACGCAAATATGCGGATCCATACACCCCTGCCGTCCCCAGGTCAATCGCATAAGGACGCCCAAGTCTTACTGTGGGACGTCCTAAGATGAGAACGTCTTGTCGCTTTTCACCGTCGATTTGTCACTGTAACCATTGGAACCGTTCCACGCAAATATGCGGATCCATACACCCCTGCCGTCCCCAGGTCAATCGCATAAGGACGCCCAAGTCTTACTGTGGGACGTCCTAAGATGAGTACGTCTTGTCGCTTTTCACCGTCGATTTGTCACTGTAACCATTGGAACCGTTCCACGCAAATGTGCGGATCCATACACCCCTGCCGTCCCCAGGTCAATCGCATAAGGACGCCCAAGTCTTACTGTGGGACGTCCTAAGATGAGTACGTCTTGTCGCTTTTCACCGTTGATTTGTCACTGTAACCATTGGAACCGTTCCACGCAAATGTGCGGATCCATACACCCCTGCCGTCCCCAGGTCAATCGCATAAGGACGCCCAAGTCTTACTGTGGGACGTCCTAAGATGAGTACGTCTTGTCGCTTTTCACCGTCGATTTGTCACTGTAACCATTGGAACCGTTCCACGCAAATGTGCGGATCCATACACCCCTGCCGTCCCCAGGTCAATTGCATAAGGACGCCCAAGTCTTACTGTGGGACGTCCTAAGATGAGTACGTCTTGTCGCTTTTCACCGTCGATTTGTCACTGTAACCATTGGAACCGTTCCACGCAAATATGCGGATCCATACACCCCTGCCGTCCCCAGGTCAATCGCATAAGGACGCCCAAGTCTTACTGTGGGACGTCCTAAGATGAGAACGTCTTGTCGCTTTTCACCGTCGATTTGTCACTGTAACCATTGGAACCGTTCCACGCAAATGTGCGGATCCATACACCCCTGCCGTCCCCAGGTCAATCGCATAAGGACGCCCAAGTCTTACTGTGGGACGCCTTAAGATGAGTACGTCTTGTCGCTTAGCTGCGAATTCATTCGGCTGCTTCAACAAAAGAGATGGTACGCAAATACCTATTATGGGGGTCTCAAGCTGGGTTCACATGAGCATGGTCAACGCGGTTGTGCGACGAGGCTGTTGCGCGTTCGGCCATTTGATTGGTGGCGCCTCAGCCGCCTGAGTACTTTTGGAGTGGACTGTCGCGTTTCAAAAATTCTGATATTCGACGCGTAACCGCGCGCCCTTTGTTTACATTTTTTGTTACCACGACTTGTTATCACCACTTCTTCCAGCACGGGTATCAACTGGTGTGTTGTGATTTTTCCGGAAGCTTGATCCCAAGTGAATCAAAGTTTTAGTTGAATAGTAATTGAATTAGTTTAGGAGAGAAGAGAGCTGTGTGTTTATGTTAGGGGTCGACGAGTATTTTTTACTCTACTAATTTTTATAATTTTCGTTTATTTTGATCTCTTGTAGACATTTGATGAATGCATCGTAATGAAATAAAACGTATACCTATCTAAAAAATATGATCTGTGATTTATTTATGTAATGGATACTCAAATTTATGAGAATCTAACTACCAAACTGATGAGGTGATTTCCAAGATTTTTTTGCATAATTAGCACCTACAACGAAATCATAAAAATTACGCATTTCATAGGAATATTCTACATCATAATTCACTTTGATAATATTGATTACAAATAAAATAAAGCTATCAGAATTCCGATTTTTGTAGTTGGTAGGTAACGTTATCTATTTCGATTCAGTAAAATACTGTTCATCTTTGATGCATTTAAAAATGAAATGGAACATCGTAGGTACAGAAAAAATGTACCTACTTGATGTACCCCCCAGTCACCCTTGATGAGGAGGTACATTGGTGATTTTATAGTGAATAATATAGTTCGGACGAGCTGAATTGAAACACAATGTGGAAATAAAAATGATAGGATTCAAACCAGCTAGGATTCAAAACATTATAGGATTTCAACTGAAGCGCGGGATCCATGTGAACCTCTAGAAACCAGCCGCGTCCCGAACGCGTAACCGCCTCGTCGCACAACCGCGCTCTTGTGAACCCAGCTTCAGTCGATCGCCGTCAGTGTTGCCAAGTTGGGGGTTTCCCCCCCAAATTTGGGGTTTTTTTTCTAGACGGGGGGATTTTGGGGGGAGAAATCTTTTGGGGTTTTTTTTGGGGGTTTTTACCGACGAGTCGGGGGGATTTGGGTAGAATGAAAATGAATCAGCAATTAAAATAGCAGCAGGTAATATATAAATTCAATGGGGTGAAAAACTTCACCGAATTTACCAATTTCTATCGTGGGCTCAATGGGACTATAATTTTGGAGTTTTGGAGGACAAACTTTGTCTGTACTCTTTTTCGATCTTTGATCTTTCGCAAGCACACACACTGATAAATTCTTGAAGTTTATTCGTCCGTTCGCGCTCGTTACTATTACAAACTTGAAGTTTTGAAGAAATTGAGAAGGTTTTGGAGATGGGGGTCGAATGCAACCTCACTGTTTGACATTTTGATTTTTTGTACAAAAAAGTACCCTACCTGAAGAAACTAGTTTATTTTTTAATGTTTTTTTTAAAACCTTCATGACCTGAAACATATATCGCTAATACAATAATTGCATTGTCATCAAGATCCACTCCGCCATCAAATCATTAATAAATTACAATCTACTACTAGGACGATTCGCCGTTCGGTCCTCGTCCCGGGTTAGTATTTCACGAAATCGAAGGCGCAAAAACTTAGAAAGTTGTACCTAAATTTGAAACTTTAAAGGATTATAGCAATTCATTAGTGCACGACCCAGGGGAATTGAAAAACTGAAAGATTGCCGCAGAACAATAAGTGCCAGAGAAAACCCGTAAATTCTGTTGTTTTCCCCATAAAATGTAGCTAAACTTGAAATTTTCAAGGATTTCAGAAATTCAATAGTGCATGGGCCTAGGGAATTGAAAAACTGAAAGATTGCCGCTGGAATCATCAAGATCGAACGATAATTGCCAGAGAAATGGGAAAAACTACCGAATAAACGGGTTTTCCCAAGTTTTTTCCTTATTTCTCTGGCAGTTATTGTTCGATTTTGATGATTCCAGCGGCAATCTTTCAGTTTTTCGATTCCCAAGGCCAATGCACTAATAAATCTTTAAAATCCTTGAAAATTTCAAGTTTAGCTACACTTTATGGGAAAAACATAACTGAATTAATGGGTTTTCTCATTTTTCTATGGCAACTATTGTCGATTTTGATGATTCCAGCGGCAATAATTCAGTTTTTCAATTCCCTAGAGCCATGCACTTATGAATTTCTAAAATCATTTAAATTTTCAAATTTAGGTACAACTTTCTAAGTTTTGCGCCTTTGATTTCGTGAAATACTTACCCGGAACGAGGAACAAACGGCGATCGACTGAGACCCCCTTAAGAATTAGAGGTGTGTCGGCCAGGAGTGAACGTATTGAAAAGACCTTATCTTTAAAATGACCTAGTCAGAACTGAACGGGTTATCAAAATGAACACGGTCATTCGTTCATCAACCCACCAATCGAGTTTTCTGGTTAAATTACGAGAACAACGGCAGAAGGCCAACAAAATAAATTAATTGCCCGTAATATGGATGTATAATGTATATTTATATACATTGCATGTTTGTACATGGATCATTAATGTGTGAAAATGACGAGGAAGTACCAACAGAAAGAAGATGGAAGTGGTTTTCTAAGCAAAACCTTCCATCATCCAAGTGAAGAATTACGTTCGAATGAACTGAAGATTAAAAAGACAAAACACACTTAGGGCCGGGGGTACAATACCCGTTTAAACGTCACTCATCGATTAAACTACTGTTTAAACGGAGAATGCAGTTTAGTGCTGGGGTACAAGTTCCTAAACTACGCTTTTAGTTCCTGATAAGAGCTAAACTAAGACTAAAGTTAAACGGTCGCTGATGGCCGTTTAAGCTGAGCTTAGTGGGTAATAACGAGAAATATTGTTACCAATGTGGTGAAGTATTTTGGTTGAGGTTGAATTATATTAAATATATTGTAGTAGCTGCTCAACAACAAGTTACATTATTCACTGACGATTTTAGTCTCGAAGTTAGTCTGTACAAATATATCCATTAAATTTAAGGAATACCTAGTCGGAAAAAGCATTCAACAATTTGAACATTAAAATAGGAAAATATTCCAGCGTTTTATTCAAGTTTCAATGAAGTAAAGATAGTTATTTCAAGAACGGAATCAAGAGAGATAGTCACAAAAATTATAAAAAAGGTACATTTGTGTATTTTTCGGAAAAAATATACAGAATATCTCAAAACATTATTGATTAGTGATAGGTACAGTCATTTAATAAATAGATATCAGTCAGGTCCTTTACTCAATAATTACGTTACACAATAATTGATACCTACAGAATAATATTGTATTGATAAAATAAAATGGGAAGGTAGGAGGAAACGACCATTAGGAATAGGGCAGCACCCTTTGTAGGAGACGTATCTTCAGTTGAACATGGTAATCACCTGAAAAAAAGGAATAGGGTGTGATGAAAAGAGTTGTGAAGTAGGTAAGTAACTATGAAGAAGACGTTAGAAAGTACTTAAAATAATGCATCTATAGTATTACGAGCAATTTGAGCTAAATGATTTGCTGTAGGTACCTACTTGCTGGTTTTGTAGGAGTGGTTTTTGGTAATACATTCTATCAGGTATTCTACCGATCGTTATGATTATTTACGTACATCAACCAATATTCGGAACAAAGTTGCTTGCTAGTGAAAGAAATACCTAGTAGTTATCACTACTCACTTTCACATTATCGTCGGAAGTATTCGGCATGCAAAATTTCTTTTAATGATAAGAAATAGGATAAAATTAATATGTCGAAAGTAGGTACCTACTCACCAAATCTTCGAAAAACCGGTTTTTGGACGGGAAGACTCTTCTCTTTTTTGGGTCGATCATGAGAGTTAAGACGTCATTTTCATCGTTGATTTGTTTTTATTTATTTTTCGACACTCCTTTCTTCCACCACCAGTGTATTACAATAAATAGAAACGCTAAAATGAAGGTTTTTGAGCCGATTGGAGTAAAAGTCGTCCGCACTTTTATTCTAGCAAAACTCACATTGAGGTTTTAGGTTATCCTGATTAACGTGAAGTTGATGTTTATTCCAACTTCTGCCTTGAAATTCATCAAAAATTTGCAGTTACGAACATGGAACAGCATGGAACCTTTATAGTTCCATGCCGTTTTGTTCTCTTCCTCTTCGTCTTCGTCGTCTCTGGATTCCTAAACTCCAGTTTCTTAAACCGAGCTGATAAGGACTTGTGCACCCGTTAAACGGGATCTGTAGTTTAAACGGTGTTTCAAAATTAAGCTAAGCTTAGCTATGTCCCCGTTTAAACGATGACTTGTACCCCCGGCCCTTAGAGACTGATTCCGACTCGTTCGGTTTACAGACTCGCTCGTTTTTGTGACTTCTGATCGGTTGGTTGTTTGTCTTGTGAGTGAACGGGTGAACGGATTCAAAAGACCTGGGGCCGTATTCACAAAAATCGCCAAAGTGAAACTTGAAGCCGCACTTCCGAAAGTGATACTTTCGGAGATGAAAACCCATTGGTATTACACAGTAATTTGTACAAGAAAATGGTCAGTATTGTGAATACACCCAGTTGAGTGGTCCGGTAAATTTATTGAAATTCTTCATCACATAATTGGAATTCAGTAAAAATATAGGTAGTGACATATTTTTGAATTGGATAAGAAAGTACATGATTTCTTGTTCCTTTTCGAGTTCGTTGTCTTTCCCTCCTGAAAAACCGAAACTGTGATTAAGTGAGTTGTTGTTCGTTGTCTGAAACAATAATGTTCCAATCTTTTCCATTCTTATAATGAAGTTAGAAAATGAAACATTTCGAGAATCCTAGGCACAAAACGATTGTTCTGTCACTGGAGTTCTGTCATTCGACTTCTTAATCCAGTGACAGAACGACCGCCTCAGTTAGATAACTAGATAGATATCTACAAGAATGTGTAGGGATAGTAAATTAGATCAGTTGTTGATATTCACAAAGAAAATATTTAGGATAGGAAGGATTGATCGTTGATGGAAGACTGAGAAAAGGCCGACGTGAAAGGTTATTTTGAGCTTACCTACTGGTTCTTTGAAATAGAATTCATATAAATCTGACTACATTTTGGACAATTGAACAATAATGTCTTCAAATTGAAATTAACTAGCACAATTATACGTGCTCAAAGGTAGCTGTAAAAAGGAAAAGTAGGAAATTGTTTACCTGTGACGTGCGCGGAAGGTCTTCTGACCAACACTCGAATCCATTTTCGCTTTCTCTTCGCTTTCTCGGCACAATTTGTACTCGTCTCCTTTCCGTAAATACTGCAAATATTCCATGTAGTCGTTTTCCATTTAAATCCGAACGGAAAAACTTCGTAAAACGGCTGTCGAAGCAAGAAAAATAGACGCACTTTTTGTCAAAAGCTGTACTAAGGGCCAGTAAAGTGTGGTAGGAGCCAAACTTACCCGGAAAGTGTAACTTGACGAAAGTTCAGCTCCGGTAAAGTGGAGCTGAAGTGACGCTTCTTCTAAAGTTCGGTTTGTGAATAGCGTTTTCTCTAAAGTACGGCTCTAAGTGGAGATTTCAGGCTTCACTTAGTGAAAAGCCCCACTAAGTGCGTTTTGTGAATACGGCCCTTAAAGACTGATTCACACGATTCGAATCGTTCTTTCATTTGTTTTTGTCTTTTAGCTCATTCGATTCATTCAAATCGCCTCCTCACCAACTCATTGTAACCTATTCCGATTTGTTCGGTTTACAGACTCGCTCGTTTTTGTGACTGACCGGTTGGTTGTTTTTCTTGTGAGTGAACGGGTGAACGGATTCAAAAGACCTGGGGCGGAATTCATATTCATTACTTAAGTCTGAGTGCACCCTCAAATGCATCGATAAGGGTTGGCGGGCACTAATCGTATTCATAGACAAGATTTGAAGGCGCCCTGAGGGAGCACTCAGTGCGATATCTGAGGGCGCACTCTTCGGTATTCATAAACCAAACTCAGCGTTGAGTTGAGGCCCACCCTCGACTCAATGGTGCAAAATCCTGAGTGCTGGCCGGAGGTACCTTAAGTGCCCCTCAATCACTGAAAATAGTGTACAGCTAGTCAACTACCTAAGTATCTATTTTGTTTGTCTAAAAAAAATATGGCGATTAGACAAGTTTTTCCGTCAAAAATATCTTATGAAGATCATCCCAAACTTGAATTTTCTTATAACAGTCTTTTCAATATTTTCTCCCCGAACTCGGTGAAATCTTCCGAGATTTCTTGAAGTTCAAACATTCTCGTCTTTGTTCTCAATCCTCATTCTTGTTTTACGATCTAGTAAAATGATTAAGTAGAAAATACTTGTAGAAAATGATATGGGTTGGTAATGAAGTACAAGTTGAATAAAAAAACATCCATACAGGTACGAGTTTATTTCGGGCTTTATATTGTTTCACACAGGTAAATAAATAAGTTGGTAGGTAAAGGTTTTGAAGTGTTCCAAACGTCATAAATCGTCACCTATGTTCACACACCACCTATCTACATTTGGAAACTGTGGCTGTGGAACCCATTCTTCACTGTTGATATGTGGTTAGGAAAAACCGAATGTGGATACGAGGTGTGTTCAAATGAGTGTTTTCTGACTCACCTGACCTTCTTCTTCATCAGAGTCCGATGACAGCAAATTCATTCCAACTGATGAAATTGCGGAGATAGAAATCAAGTTACAAATCTCCAAAAACATGTCCGCACCCTCTTGTAATTGAACATACTTCAATTTGATTGATTCACCACTGCTAATAACTCGAAACTAATGGTTACTTGCAGGGAATCGGACAAAATAGAGAAATTAGCATGCGCATCCACAGTAACGAAAATGCAATAAGAAACTTTTCATTACTGTTATAACCACAGAGAACCGGCGACAAGGTTATAACTCACGATCAGTGCAGAATACGAGAGGGAAATTTCCCCGTGCTTTTTACCCAAAATATCCATGAAGCAGGGAAATATCCCCACCAAGGCTGCCAACTTAACGTGAAAATGAGTTGAGTAGCCCCTGAGCGTCCCCTCAGGCTCAGTGTGCACTCAGGCGACCATAACACTTAAGTGGGCCGTCTCAATCAACTATGAATACGGACAGTTGAGTCGAGGCCGACCCTCAACTCAAATAATTCAGTGCTCGCTCACATTCAAGCCTTGTCTATGAATTCCGCCCGTGGTTTCTGTAATGAGTGACCGTTTGGGATTCAAATCCGCCAAATGACCTTGTCTTACACACCTCTATTAAGAATCAGTGGAATAGTGATCTCGCAGTTGTTCCTGGGAAATAGATGCGTAACCTAGGTGATTTAATAAACAGTTTTGAAGGAAATAGAACTCGAAGTACTGACGATCAGAATTCCGGGAAATTCGTCAGAACACGCATCAGTAGTAGGCAAGTAAAAATCTTCAATAATTTCGACGTGAAAGTCCAGCAGTGAAATTGGTCATTCAATTCCGATCGTTGTTGGAATTGGAAGGATTCTTGGAGAGAGTACGATTAGAATGGTTAAGAGCTGTTGGTGGGTGTGTGTGCAAAATATGAATTTGTGTAGTGCGGTTGTAAGGGGACGAAGCGGGGAGGAGGCGCAGGCGCCCCCCGTGTCCTCCTCGGGGGCGGCAGGAGGCGGCTGTGTGGTGCGACAGTGTGTTGCCGGTCTTCCTAGGGGTGGCCACTTTACCGCCCCGCGCGATAACGTCCGCACGCCGCGATATCTTACCGCACGCGTCGACATCCGTAAGCCGCGAGTGACTCTCACCCTGCTGTCCTCCGCTTCCCTAGTGCGGCTCCCCGATGCATCGCCCAGCGCTCCTTTTCGCCGCAGCTCTGTCTTCCATCATTTTCGCATTGGCTGTTCCAAAACAAACAGGTAAATTTAACCGATTTTTTTGTTTCACCTCGAAATATCACAAATTTTTTACACAAAATAAGTGTAGAACCCATCACCACCACAAGTCATTAAAATTCTTAAAAGATCCCATAAAGCGAAATTCTCCCACAAAGTTCCGATTCATAGAAAATTAATTTTTCCACACGTCGTAAAAAAAGAAATGGTCCGAAACAATCTCGATGTTTTTTCTCGCTCAGGAAATAAATTTACAGTCAACATCTTAGAGCTCGTGCGGCGGGCTTCATTAGCGCTCGAGGGGCCCCAGGTGGAACAGTCTGATCCCGTAGTCCACTCGCCCCCTTGTTTATGATAGCCGGTAATTGGACTGGCCGGCCAATGGACGCTCCCGTAACTGTTGGTCCTTCCCGCACTGCCGCAAACACCGTTCCGAGGTTTCACCCAGAAGTGTGGAATCCTTGGGAATCTTATTCGGAACTCACCAGCTAGATTTAGTCTTTGTGAACCCCAATTTCTGTGTTCCAATCAAGATAACTTCCTTCGTGTCTGAAATTAAATTTGAAGTATCGAAAATATCGTATCAATTTCCATATCTGACAACCCCAAGTCTTGACATTAAAGCCATCCATCACTGGGAGAAGGGTTTATGAACTTTACTTTACTAATATTGAAAAAAATTCACCGTTCGTGGAAACCAATTTCAGTATACCAATTAAAATTAATTGCTCTTGCGTGAAAATGTATGTTGAGTATCGAAAATATCGTATCAATTCCATATCTGACAACCACAAGTCTTCACAATAAATTCAATACCAACTTCCCAAAAGAAACAGTCAGTGCCATCTGTCACTGGACGAAGGGTTCATGAACTTTATTTTACTAATATTGAAAACAAATCCAACATTCGTGAAAACCAATTTCTATATATCAATTAAAATTAATTGCTCTTGTGTTGAACTAAATTTAGAGTATCGAAAATATCATATCAATTTCCATGTTTCACAACCACAAGTCTTCACAATAAATTCACTACCAGCTTCCCAAAAGAAACAGTCAGTGCCATCTATCACTGGGCGAAGGGTTCATCAACTTTACTAATATTGAAAAAAAAAAATCCAACGTTCGTAAAAACCAATTTCTATATACCAATTAGAATTAATTGCTCTTTTGTGAAACTAAATTTAGGGTATCGAAAACATCGTATCAATTTCCGTATCTTACAATCCCGAGCTTTCACAACCAGTACACCATAAACTATCTGAAACAACAGTCAGTAACGTCTGTTACCTGGAAAAATTTCATGAATTTGCTGATAATTAAAGAAAAAATATTGTTTCAAAATAACCTAATTTTTCTTGTTCTTTGCAAAAATAATTCAAAGTTCATGAACACCAACTCCTGTTCCATTAAAAGGTAATTCTTCGAGGTATGAGATAAAATTTGGAGAATCGAAAACATCTTATTATTTACCATAATCTGATGTCTTGACACCCATTTTAGTATGAACTTCCCAAGATTAATATTCGGTGACATAAGATGTGATTCTAATGAAGTAACGTTCGTCAAAGCTGCTCTCGATGGTCGAAGTTTTCGCGAATTTTAGTTTGCTAAAGATAAAAAAAATCTCGTCTCAGAATTAATAATTACCAATCATTATTATGTCTCAATCAAAACAAATTCCTTTGAAGTCTGGGATGAAATTTACAGTATCAAAAATGTCGAATGATTTTCCATATCTGACATTTTACTACCTTTTCACCCTCAACTATCAAGAAGAAACAGTCAGTAACGTCTATTACTTGGCGAATGTTCATGGGTGTCGGTTTGCCTGATAAATTTATATAGATTCTCTATTTATAGAGAAAACATCTTGCGTAACCTCATTTTCCTTATTTTTAGTAAAATAATTCAAAGCTCGTGAACACCAATTCCTGTGTTACACTAAAAAGTAATTTCTTAGAGTAGGCATGAGATTAAATTTGGAGTACTGAAAATGTCTTAATTTTACATTATCCAAAGTCACCAATTTTAGTATGAACTTCCAAAAATTAACAGCCAGTGACATAAGATGTGATTCTAAAGAAGTAGCGTAGGTCAAAGATGTTCTCGCTGGTCGAAGTTTTCACAAATTTTAGTTTGCTAATGAGATAAAAAATAGAAACTTGTATCAAAAATTCATCTTGAAGTTCATGATTACCAATTATACTATGTTCCAATCAAAATAAATTCCCTAGTGTATGAAATTAAACTCGGAGTATCGAAAATATCGTATTAATTTCCATAACTGACAACCAATTCGTGACAACCAAGTCACCCTCAACTATCTAAAAGAAACAGTCAGTAACGTCTATTCCTTGGTAATATATTCATGAATTGCAGTTTGCTGATTAAAAAAAAAACCTGATGTCAAAATAATCCAATTTCCCTTGTTTTTTGCAAGAATAATTCAAAGTTCGTAAACATTAATTCCTGTGCTCCAATAAAAAGTAGTTATAAGATTAAATTTGGAGTATCGAAATATCTAACAATCCCGAGTCTTGACAACCAATTCACCAACAACTGATAATAATATTAATAAAAAACCCCAGCAAGTACCGAATTCCAGTTTGCATTCTACTTGTTTATTCGCAAGAATAATTGATAGTTCGTGAACATCATTCCCTATGTTCTAATGAAGAATGATTTTTTAGAGTAGGTAGGTATGGAATTAAATTTGGAGTACCTATCGAAAATATCGTATCTTTTTTCAGATAGTGAGAAAAAGAACTTGACATGTTTTTCGTCGAATATTTGATTAATCCTGGAATAGGATGTAATAAGAACAAAAAATTAGTCCATTTAATTTTTTCACAAAATTGGCAATAGGCCTCCTCACTCGCACACTTGTCGTCCTCCATGGCCCTCAAAGTTCGCGAATGAGTCTCAATACGTACTTATTCCAGAAACCATGAATTTTCCGTTCATGAATTTCACGTCATTCTCCATAACTACGTGCCAGAAATCTTGATTTATCCAATTCACCACCTTTCAACAATCTAAATATAACATCAATCTCCAAGCTATTACAAAGAGCGACTAGAATGGTTCTACTCGAGATGAATATTTCCTCAACTACGAACAATTAATACGTTTCATTCACCCTTGAAGATACTAAAACGCTGCAAATTATTACACAATGGTTTATTTTTTATTTTTCTGAATAAATAATAATAATAATTAAAAAAAAAAAAATAAACCATTGTGTAATAATTTGCAGCGTTTTTATATAAAATTTGTATTGATCACCCGTCTGCAAAGCCTCCAACCATCCAACATGAGGAAAAACATCGATCGCATTTCGGTCAGCTACAATTTGAACGGAGATTAGGCCTCGTTTGCGATTCACACTCGTGTTTCTGATTTATCATACATCCAAACCTTAAATTCTCGTAGTGAGCGAACTGTTTGTCCTACAGAGCTCCGGGGGGTCTCAAAAAATTCTAAAAATTCTATAGAATCTTAAATTGAAGGAAAAACAATACCTTTATATCAAAATTTTTTGAGTTAGGGCGTTTTCAAAATTTCAAAATTGATTTTGGAACTCTTAGAAGTGACCTACATCAACCAAAATCTTCGGGGCACAACTAGACCCAAAATGGAGCCTACATACCAAATTTCATCAAAATCGGTCAATACTAAGTGGCAAAAGTGCCGGGTACGGCGGATGGACGGCCAAATTTTTATTCGATTTTTGGATTCTACGTACCTTGAAACGTAAACCATTACATTTTGAGGGGGTGTTAGACATTTTTTTTTTCTTAGTCGATTCCAAAGGTTCATTATTGAAAATAATAAACCAAAAATTATTTTAATAGACATCTGTCACCTTAACTTCGTGCAAGCGGATCATGATGTATCCAATTGAGTGGTTTCCAGGGAAGGCATGTCGAATGAAATATATCTATACACTGATATCCTCAAAGAGATCTCGATACCTTCGATATATCGGTGAAAATGTATCTATATATCGGAAGATATACTTGGAAAACCCCGTGGAAGTGGGTAGGTGAATTAAATCGTTTAAACAAAATTTTTGAACATCATTTAGGAAGACATTTATTGACATACTAGCTGAAAAGCCTACTAAAAGTAGGATATCTTCAAGAAAGTATCGATACCTTCGTTATTTCAGGGCAAAAGTATCGATACCAATAAAGTATCGATTTTCCTACATATAGGTGGCATCATGTCGACCCTATTTGATACCGATAACGGGAAGATTCGATAGTATCTCATCGAAGTAATCGATAGTGGAGAAACATCGGTTCTAAACCAACGAAAGAAAACATCGATATCTCAATAGTATCGATTATCGACGCTAATCTCTAGATTGTCGGGCACGCTCATCACCGTTCTGGGATCAACATCCCACTCGGTTCAGTGTTGGATAAGCTTCATGATTGCCACAATCCCGAGTTACGAATTATAGAATATCTTGAGCCGTCTTCGAAACTTGGGGGACCTGATCGCGGAATCCTGCTGCTTCCCGAGAACTCGAGTCGGGAAGACTGGGAATGTCATTGTTCAGCGGCACTGACACAATGGGATGAGATCAATGCGAAGGGGGTATGTTGCTACTACTTGATTAATTCAGGCGTTTGATCTCACTAATGATCCACCTACTTTTGTCAGAACAGAGCAGCCTGTTTCTATTGTGTCGGAGTCGCAGGTTTGTGATCCCGGTATCTTCCCTCGGAGTAGAATCCCATCGCAAAGCGCCGATTCACCGAACTTGTCGAGTTGTGTGCGTCTTTTGTTGATCATCTCCTCATCCCCCAATTATGTGCAGGGATGGAATGTCCAAAGAAATTATCTACATTGATATCAAATAAAATCGATAATTTTCATAGATGAACCTTCGGAATCGACCAAAAAAACAAAAATTTAACGCTCCCCCCCCCCCCCCCCCCTCTTATACTTTGTTGGTTTACGTTTCAAGGTAGGGTGAAGTGGGGTAAGTGCGTAGCAAAAAACGCATAGTGGCACTTCTACAGTCTGTCAATTCCAAATAAGTTAATATTTTTCTCTCAAACAAAAACCATCGGAACCAACTGCTTATCCTGAATTCAAAGCGACATAAATTAATTCTCTATCTCCACCTCAAGCGAAAAAAATTGACCTTTCCTAAAAGCCTTTCAAAAACGCACTTTCCCCGGCATTTGGTGCGCTTCTACCATGGGGTAAGTGCGTTCAACGTATTTTCCAAGAAAACTTGTTCATTTGAATCTTCCAGATGTTCAATTTAACTCTAATAATAAAGAAAATCCATCATTTCCTCTGAACAATGTCAAATTTAATTGGTTACATTCCAAAATAAGTCCCAGATACTTAGAAATAAAATAAATAATCCATTAAAACCCTCTTCTTCACGAAACAAAAATCGTTTTCATTAAATTGTCCTGCAAAACTTGTACTCCAGAAGCATTCAAGTGCTTTATAAAGTCATTCAATGATTCTTCAGACTCTTCGTCGTTGCTTTGGTCATTGTTGTCATCATCGTCTGGTTCGGTGACTCGGGAAGTAGAAGGTCCTGGCAGCGTAAGAGTTTGTGCTTCGTTCTTGGGCCTTAAGGTCTTTATCTTCTTGGAAGTCTGTTTCGGTGGTTCAACTGTCAGAATTCGGACGCCCCTTGTAGCTTTGCTGGGGATTCGGCCCTTGGGTGGACATTAACGCCATTTGCTAACCTGCTTTCCTCGATCGGAGAAATTTCAGTTGGTCTTCCTAGTGAGGTGCATTTGGATCCTCTTCTTCCCGACAGGTGGTCCCTCAACGTGGTTACAGGGATTTTGTACACTTCTGCTGCCTTCGTGACTGGAATTCCAGAGAGCCGAATGCTGTTCAGGGCATCCAAAAGGTCGGGCTTGCTGTAAGCCGTAGCCTTTTGAGTTTTTCTAGTATATGTACGTGGCATTCTGGAAAGAAATACATCACAAGATCATGCATCATGCATAATTGAATTACGATAAGGTCCGAAAATGCTCCCCATGCTGGAAAACCACTTCCATGCTGGGAAAACGCACTTCCCCCGATCCCTCCAAACCACAGGGGAAGTGCGTTTTGTGAAATTCAAGACTACTTTTCCACCTTTATCCAATTACGAGTATTTTGACGAAAATACAAACTACATCATGCGAGTAAACTATTACAAAAAACATTCAGAGAAATTCACGGATTTTACCCATTTAATTTCACTTGAAAGTACTTACCTGTAAAGTGCTTACCTGTGAAAATGACTAGGCGACAATGGACCAATTTTTGCGGGTCTTCCAAAAACATGATCCAATAAAACTATTTTATAGCTGGTAGCAGGCATCTGACGATTTAACATATGGACAATAATAGTGATGTAGAGTGGCCTGAACGGAAGTTATTAAAGGAAAATGCACTTACCCCAGAAACGCACTTACCCCACTTCACCCTACGTAGAATCCAAAAATCGAATAAAAAATGTTGTTCAAATTTGGTCAGTCACTTCCAAGGGGTGAAAAATAAGGGCTGAAATTTCCAATCGCCCTACCTAGAAAAATTTCGAGGAAGGTATTGTTTTTTTCATCGATTTGAAATAGTATCGAATTTTTAGAATCGAATGAGACCACCCAGAGCTCTGTAGGACCAACCGTTCGCTCCCCATGAGGCCGTAGGTACCTACTATAAATCAGAAACACGATGTGAATCACAAAAGAGGGTAATCTCCGTTCAAATTTTAGCTGACCAAAATGCGATCGTTTTTCGTTTCTTTGAGTTATACTGAGTTTGTCGTCCTTAGCAACCAGTATTCAAATTTCCTAATGAATGCACCCGGAACTCCCTATTAATTCTTCGCATTGAGTGTGAAGCGTTTAGTTCTTCTAAATAAACTTGATTGAGAAGTAGAATTTTGGCATTGATATAGGCGAATCAATACAGAAACCGCTGCAAATTATTACACAAAGGTTTATTATTTTTCTATACAGGGTGTAAGCCTAACTGGTGTGCCATACGGTACCAGTCGATTCTACAACTAATTTGCAACAAAAAAATGTGACAGCAATTTTCGTTTAAACCCTTTATTTTCGAGTTATTTCAACTTTAAACTTTTTTTGTGATTTTGACCTCACGTCATTAAAACGGTCATAACACCTTCAATTTGCTGTGTAAATTGCAATTTGAGGATACCGTTGGAAACAGCATTAAATTTCCTATCGGATGGATGCGTCAAATTCTTTGTGAGTCAAAGTAGAAGACATGAAAACGTCCTGTAAAAAGAGAATTTTACGTAATTTTGGAAACCTTGCATTTTAGCGAATTTTCAAAGAAAATGAAGCTATTGCAATGGCCTCAAAATTTTTAGAATCGACTTTTTCGAAAAATTTTCACACTGAAATCCGTTTTGGAACATTCTGAAACGATCCCTGAAGTTTTTCCAAAAATCATATGTATATATATATATATATATATGTGTCATTCCGGACGATAACTTGAGTAATTGTTTTAAAATTTTTTTTTAGTTTTTGCCAAAATGTTTGTAACAACAAACCATAGGTCAAGTTCGTTAACCAGCAATTTTGGACAATCCAAAGTGGTCCAAAATTCAAAAAAACTCCAAAAAAATGGGTTTTTCCCGTTTTTTGTGGTTTTTACATTGAAAATCATGGTAATTTATGGTATATTCGGATTCAGCACAAAATTTCTGATATGAATGCTTTTTTCAAAAATGAAAATTGTCCAAAATTAAGAAAAGTTTGTAGCTATATATATATATAATGAATACGTGCGTATATTTGTTGTAACCAGAAATGCAGTAGCCGTGTGGGTACTCTATGAGTTCGTAGAGACGAGTAGAACATGAATATGGACTCCTAAGATCTTCAAAGCATACCCAGCAATAATTTGCAGCGTGTTATTAGCGAATTTTCAAAGAAAATGAAGCTATTGCAATGGCCTCAAAATTTTTAGAATCGACTTTTTCGAAAAATTTTCACACTGAAATCCGTTTTGGAACATTCTGAAACGATCCCTGAAGTTTTTCCAAAAAATCATATGTATATATATATATATATATATATGTGTCATTCCGGACGATAACTTGAGTAATTGTTTAAAAAAATTTTTTTAGTTTTTGCCAAAATGTTTGTAACAACAAACCATAGGTCAAGTTCGTTAACCAGCAATTTTGGACAATCCAAAGTGGTCCAAAATTCAAAAAAACTCCAAAAAAATGGGTTTTTCCCGTTTTTTGTGGTTTTTACATTGAAAATCATGGTAATTTATGGTATATTCGGATTCAGCACAAAATTTCTGATATGAATGCTTTTTTCAAAAATGAAAATTGTCCAAAATTAAGAAAAGTTTGTAGCTATATATATATATAATGAATACGTGCGTATATTTGTTGTAACCAGAAATGCAGTAGCCGTGTGGGCACTCTATGAGTTCATGTGGAAAAAAAAAAAAAAAGAGTCCTCGTTCAAATATTCAATCGACAACTGCCACCGATAGAAACGTTTAAAACCGAGTGTATTATTGAAAATCGCACGATTTTTTCGTACATATCGCGAATATATTTAAATGTTATTAAATTAATTACTTAGATGCAGCAGGTAACGCACCAAGGAGAAAAATATGTGATAAACAAGGTGACTTGTTGTGATGAGGTTGGGAACAAGTGATCATGAACGCGATCTGTCGCACTCATCTTTAACTACGTCCAGGAGCTTCCCCAATCAGAACGCTTCTCGGGCTCCCAGATTAAGCTTTCAGCCCAGTGATTTCACGTCTTCCGGGACGTCGATTATTGGTGTAAAAGCATGTAAAAAAAAAAATATATACATATATATAAACCAAGAATCGAAAAAAAACTTTCTACAACAAATTGCAACACCATTGGTCCTTTTCTTAACCACACCTTAAACTGAATGATTTCTCTGAAAATTCGCTCATTAATTCATGCTGCATGAATGGACTTTTTTCAATCGCAATTTGAACTACGAGAACTCATATTTTTTCAAGATGCAAGAACAGTAAAAACTGCGCCAGAATCTAAGCTTTTAAATGAAATAATCAAAAAATATTTTGCAACCAAATTTAGGGGAGAAATTTGTGTTTGAACGCGGAAAAACGTGAATTTTGGAATTTTGAAAAACGTGAACGTAAGGTCAAAATCACGAAAAAAAAGTTTAAAGTTGAAACAACTCGAAAACAAAGGGTTGCTTTTGCTAGGACACATTATTTGTTGCAAATTAGTTGTAGAATCGACTGGTACCGTATGGCAGACCAGTAAGACTTACACCCTGTATAGATCACTCGTCGGCAAAGAATACGTTCAACCCTTAAGTTCTCGCAGGGAGCGAATGGTTTGTCCTACAGGGCTCCGGACGGTCTCATTCGATTCTAAAAATTCAATACTATTTCAAATTGATGGAAGAACAATACCTTCCATCCTGGGTACTTGACAATTGTGTAGTTGTGTAACTCTTGGTAATTACTCGCTCGTTTCCTCTTAGCAATTAGAATTTCTGAGCTGAAAATTGGGACTAATAGGTTTACGAAAGTGCTCAATCCGATTCTGAGGTCATAAACAACAAAGATTTTGGTTGTTCATCGAAGTGAGTCAGTTTTCATCATAGAATTTATCATCAAGAGTTAGTGTCATTTTTGGTAAAAATAACCGATGATGATCAGAGAGATGATAGTGCAACTTTCCGCTAGTGGCCATATGGTCCGATTGAAATATGAAGGATGGGATAGAAAGAAGCAGACTGTACCAGAAATGTTGCTTTCAGTCAGAGCGGTACGTATAGAGACCTGGACGCTCTTTGATCTTTCATCGTAGCCATAAGGTAATCTGATTTTCCCATAAATCCCTCCATCTCGCAACGTCCGTTGGAAAACCCCATCTGTCCCCTTCTTTTCACAGAGAACGGACGTCCCGGTGAAATCTCGATGATCAAGTCTTTGGCCGAGAGGGTGATCAAGGATATTTCGCTCCTCCGTTAGCGTTGGGGTCGCCAAAATGAATTTGCCTTCGAACTCCTGTGACTCAGGAGTGGAATTCATCAAAGAGATACGTGAAAACCAGTTTCCCTGAGGACCCGAACGAGCAGTGAGCTATAGAAATGCTACGTTCCTTCTAAATGAGTGTAGGACTTCAGTAGATGTTGGTAAAGGCTGGTCCAGTAGAGGTTTGAGGGCTGCCGACTGGGATAAAAAAACAACTGTCAAGTGGGTGTGGCACATAGCTGTCATGAGCACCACCCTACTAGGGGAACATCTATACCCCAACCCGCTTAATCCCTGAAAATTTCATCAAAATCTGACAGTAACTTCGTATAGTTATGCCAGTTACAAGCATTTTATGACACACACTGAACCAAAACTGTTCAGGAGGGTCTGAAACGTAAAACGAAATGAAAATTTTGATTTTGGATAAATTATTTTTTGGACCTGCTGCATTAACAATTTAGTATTGGAAAAATATTTCACCTCTACTTTGTTGCAACTACTACATTGTATTGCAACTAAATTGTACTACATTGTATTGCAACTAAATTGTACTGTACTTGTACTAAATTGTACTTGTAAATTGTACTAAATTGCCTTCTCCTGCCGACCGGGATAAAAAAAACAACTGCCAAGTGGATGTGGCACTTAGTTCTCATGAGCACTACCCTATTAGGGGACCATCTACACCCCAACCCGCTTAATCCCTGAAAATTTCATAAAAATCTGACAGTAACAGTATAGTTATGCCAAGTACAAGGATTTTATGACAGACACTGAACCAAAACTGTTCAGGAGGGTCTGAAACGTAAAACGAAATGAAAATTTTGATTTTGGATAAATTATTTTTAGGACTTGCTGCATTAACAATTTGGTATTGAAAAAATATTTTACCTCTACTTTGTAGCAACTACTACATTGTATTGCAACTAAAATGTATACACCAAATTGTGCTACATTCTACTAGATTGTATTGCAACTAAATTTATTTGACCAAGTGAGTAAATTTGTCCAATACTCGATAATATCGTACTATCCTCCCGATCTAGAATAGTAATGGGATTAGAGATTACCTTGACTTGGTACTTGGTACATCGAAAGGCTGCATCTTCGCTCATTCGGTGCTTCAAGTTCGAATACCGGATATGTACTTCACAGTAATGCAGGCAAACATGGAGGGTTCACATGAGCGCGGTCAACGCGGTTGTGCGTTCGGGACGCGGCTGCCTCTAAAGGTTCACAGCTTCTCGCTTTTTCGACTTCTATTTTCCCTCGCTTCAGTTGAAATTATATGTTTTGAATCCTATCATTTTTATTTTCACAATGTGATTGAATTCAGCTCGTCTGAACTGTACTGTTGTGGTGATTGAAATCCTATAATTATGTTTTGAATCCTATCACGACTCTCCCCCACGTCCTATTCGTCATCACCACATTTTCGTGGCTTGGATGCTACATGTAGGTTAAGTACAATTAAAAAAGTACGAAGGTAGTACATTTGGGTAATGTCAAGCAAAACATAATATATGTAGGTGCTTGGTATGTAGGTCATATAAAATCACCAATGTACCTCCTCACCAAGGGAGACTGGGGGGCACATCAAGTAGGTACATTTTTTCTGTTCCTTCGATGTTCCATTCATTTTTTAATTCATCAAAGATAAACAGTATTTTACTGAATCGGGATAGATACCGATACCTACCAACTCCAAAAATCGGAATTCTGATAGCTCTATTCTAATTGTAATCAATATTATCAAAGTGAATTATGATGTAGAATATTCCTACGAAAAGCGTAATTGTTACAATTTCGTTGTTGGTGCTAATTATGGAACAAATTCTTGGAAATCACCTCAGGTGGTTGAAATTTTGATCAAATTGAGTTTCCATTACATAAATAAATCACAGACCATATTTATCCAGATGTACGATTTATTTAATTACGATGCATTCATCACATGTTTACAGGAGACCAAAATAAACAAAAATTATAAAAATAAGTGAAGTAAAAAATACTTGGTGACCTCTTCCTCAAAATCCCACAGCTCTCTTCTCTCCTCAACTATTTCAATTACTAAACAATTCAATTACTAAAACTTTGATCCATTTTGGACCAAGCTTCCGGAAAAATCACCACACCAAAAATCACCAGTTGATATCCTTGCTGGAACAAGATGTGATAACAAAATATGTTAACAAAGGACGCGCGGTTACGCGTCAAATATCAGAATGTTTGTAACGCGACAGTCCACTCTAAAAGTACTTTGGCGGCTGAGGCGCCGCCAATCAAATGGAGAACGCATAACCGCCTCGTCGCACGACCGCGTTGACCGCGCTCATGTGAACCCAGCGTAAGTCATAGTAGTGTAAGTTAGTTATCGGTAGAGCTCGGCATTTTGCATATTTGCATATTTTTTTTTGCGATATGCCCAAGCTGTAAGGAGCCCAAATATGCCATATTCAAGCCATTTTGTCGCTCCAAATTTAAATTTATCGTGCATATATTCGCATAATATGCAATTATATTAGATATCATATTCGAATATATGATTTTCGCAGTTTTTGGTATAAGTGCATATAATGGGCATTTCTTGACAAAAGCCATATTTCCCAGTTTTATCAGCTATTTCCTCTAATGAGGAGGCGTTATCATGGCTCGGAAAAACAGGTGAAACTGTTCGAGAAAAATTAGAGTGTGTACTCAAACGAAATCCTGGCTGGAAAACTATCGTTGTGTTGACGAAAGTGTTGGAAGGCGACTCACCCAACACCAGCAATTGGTCATACACTCCTCAAGAAGTGGCGTCTTTCAAATATTTACTAATTGTCTCAGCAGATGTGGAGCGGTCATTCTCCCGTTTGAAACTATTATTGCACGATTTGAGAAAATCTTTTACAACTGAAAATTTGGAAAAGCACGTGGTAGTACAAGCTAACATATTTTAACAATTAAATGTTTTGTCTAAAAACTGAGTAAAACTATTGTAAAAATTGTATAAAATGATTTTGTATAAAAATGTACATTGCATTTTTTTACATTGAAAAATTGAATAAGTACAAGTAACTATGTACTGAAAAGACTCTGTTTCCCACTTATTATTCAATTGTTCAACTATCTTGCGCATATTTTGAAGGCATATTTTCGGATTTTTTCGCACATATGTACAAATGCATATATTGGGCATCTACGTGCATATTTTGAGGTTTTATTTTTATTTTTAGGTTTCTCTATATTCATTCCCGTTTCAGAAGAACCAAGTTTCATGAGCATTGAAATCAGTCACTTTTCAAGTCCCTTAACCCGCGAGAGGTGATTCCTGAGCGCAGCGCTTAGATCATTCACATTTTCTGAAATATTTTCGAAAACGGGACTCCTATTGCCAAAACCTCTTTAGTATTTTCCTAGAATGTGCCCTAGAATGATTCTAACTGTACTCCCGGCTTAATCCGATTTAGTGGGGCGGCTGGGGAGGGGTCCCTGAGCGCGACGCTCAGGTATCACCTCAAGGGGTCTATTTACTCACGTATAAATAGAGCAAGTCAGTAACAACCCAAATCATTATTTTTCAAGTTTCTTTTCAGTTTACATAGTTTCTAGTCGAAACATATTTTCTACAAGGGTTCCAGTCTTCCAGTGCATTTTTGCTACATTTTATAGGCACTTGATGCTATAAAAAAAAAAAAAAAAATTTCACCAACGCTATGTGCTATTTATGTCTGCAAAATAACTGAAATTTGTTTATTGCCTGAATGCTAAGTCATACCGTATTATAATCTTGTCATTATATGAGTAATGAGAGCTACCAATTTTTCTGAGCTATATGATAAATTTATGTATATACTGCATACGCGCATTGCTTTTTGATATAACCCCCCCCCCCCACAACATTTTGTTAGTAAACTATCTGAGAGTAAACATACGGGATTTCAGGTCGGTAGGACGAATAATAGCAGAGTTATAATGGAAAATGTACGAAAAAACAGGGCCTGGGACATAAAACAATTTTTATAAATTTTATTAAACATTTTTTAATATACCCCCACTCATATATTTTGTCATTCAACAATCTGAGAGTATACATACGAAGTCGTAGGTCGATAGGACAAATAATAACGGAGTTAATGCAAAAATTGTACGAGAAAACGTGACTTGAGCACGGCACTCAGGTATCACCTCCAACCCTCGTTTAAGGGTGATCACCTCTCGCGGGTTAAGCCCGGAAGTTAAGTCCTGTTTGCCGCTAAGTTCGCATGGGTTTCATGACGGCAGACAACTTCCAAACCTCTCTATATTCTAGACTATAGATCACAACCTACAAACAGCTTTCCATATCTACATTGCATTCCTTCGTCTAACGTAACTTCTTCCAAATTATATTGACTCACTTTGAAGTACATATCCGATAATGAAGTACATATCCACCGAATGAACGAAGAACAATTCTTCGAACCTCCAGAACAATTACGTTTCAGGGTGTCCTGTAAATAAAATAACTCATCAATACGTTCTCAAACCCTTTGGGGTAGGCACACTCCAGAATAAACAAAACATCGGCGGTATTTTTCAATTAGGTCAAAATGAATAAAGCGATTTTTTTCGTTCGCTGCCGAAAGCGTTTTGGCGGGGGATCGCGGTGGATTCGATCAGTGTCGTTCGGGGTACACGCAAATTAATTTCTCTCGGCGAGGAGCGGTTGTTTTGCCGGATTTGGCCAACAAACGTTGAGCGGAAATGTAAGCCGATCTTTCTGTGAGGACCCCCCATCACTTCAATGGCTGTATTCGAAGGTAATTTCAATAATGGCAGGAACGCGAGAGTCTAATTAAAGTTGCGGTAAAATCATTGGTCCAGGTTAATACGTGACGGATACTCGATCCGATTTGATGGGGGCTCAGCCCCCCCCCCCTTCCCCTTCGGTCATATCAACGTTCCCACCCCGCAACGATTCGATAAAATGCTCCTTCCTATCTCTTTGTACATTTGTTGACCTCAAAACAACGTCAATCAACCTCTCATTCATATAAATATACATAATTATATTGTGCAGTAAAGCATGATATTGACATAGTAAGCCCAAGCTCGTTTTTGGTTGGAAATAAGTATTAAAACTTGACCAGATTTCATGAACAAGATTGAGATTTTATCAGTAATAAGTAAAGAGAAGTAGACTGTATATTAGGGTGTTGTACTATAATAGATATCCAGTGCTTAGATAATTTATTAATTATTAATAGGTACTTAATTATTAATAATTAATTAATACTTGATTAATAATAATTAATGTATTATAATTAATACTAAGGAGGTAAACTGAACGTGGTGGCAACCATCAGTAATTATAATCTCTTTATTCAGTTTCTTTTATACATGGTAAGGCCCAGCCCTGGCCCACCCACCACGGTGGCGTCCCAATTCACAAAATGAGCCGGATACCTCGAACACCGAGGAGACCAAGGACGCCCCAGCCCGCACAAACACACCTCCATAAATCATTCAAAATATAACAGATTAATTTTACACAGTCAAGGTGCAACAACGTTCATACCAATAAACAATAACAATACACCGATGCAGAAATAACTAGATTAGATAAACATACAAACAATTATTGATAAAATTGAAGTGACTTGAAGACTGACTATATTATTAAGTTGTATACTAGTATCATAGTCATTGGTTTTCGTGGATATATGGATGCATATAGACGTATTATTACTGTGGGACGTACTAAAAACTACTAAAACCATATTTAAACTTTTCTCTCTCAGAGAGCGATACTTCCCACAAAAAATGTTCGGCTTTTTCCGGGAGAAAAATGAAATTTCCTGAGTTTTCCAGTAGAGTCACATTCTCTGAGTTTTTAGGCTTTCCAGGTCGCTGGACACCGTGATATTTATGGCGGTACTCGCGCTTACTGAGAAATAAAGTTTCGTACATTTAGGTGGGTATGGTTCTGAGACTGTTCTGTAGGCACAGGCGTTGCGAAGTCCTCCTCGACGTTGAACTGCGACCATTCCGTGGCGTCCGCCCTCACCTCCGCCCAAGGCAAGAGAATTGACTTTGCAACAGTCGTCCCTTGCATGGTTAAGATCATATAAAGTACCTTGTTATTATTGGTTGGCAACTCTCAGCTCAATTAATTCCTTAGGATGGACAACATGTTGGTAGGATTGGAGAAATCAATTACCAAGAAAAGCGGTTTTTAGAGAACAGTGTATAACCAAAGCTGACTCAGCTAGGGTAGGACCTGGGTTGGTTTAAATCATTAGTTTTTAACCCTACACTACTACCCTAGAAAAACCCCTCTTGTTTCTACTTATGACTCCATTTGACTCACATTTCACAAAAATGATAAAATTTGAGTAAAAATCACAAAAAAAAAGGTAAATCCGTAACCTGAACGTTGTATTTAGTTTTATTAAAGTAGAATCAAGTCTTATCTGTTAGGTACATAAAATATTTGTTTGAGGCAATAAAGGCAGTCTTTGTAATTAAAATTACGATATCACATAGGAATCCCCCTTACAAGAACCCATCTTAACTCTCTATTAGATTCCTACATAAAGGACTAGTGCATTTTATACGAATCACTTACATAACGCATTAACTCATCATAATAACTAAATTGACATAGAACATCAAAATTATTCCAGTGCACCAAAAGGTTGGATTCTAATTCGTCGTTGAACTAATAAGCTAGGTACCTATTTGAACTGGGTCCACAAAATTTCAGACTAAAATTTTACCTGGATTTTTAGGAACTGACATCGTAATATTATCACATAGAAAAATATAGCACATTAGTGCAAGCAAGTAAAACTGAAATAACAAAATTTTTACTTTGACTCTGTGTAGTAGTGTGGGGTTAAAGGGCTTTAGCATAAGTAGGTGGGTATCCATAATTGTTTGGTTTGCAGAGAGCACATCATGTTCATTTTCGAGTACAGAATAGAGATTTTTTCAACCTTTAAGAATATCACCTCTTTGTAGGAAAGATTTTCATTATTGATTTCTACCTTCACAAAGCACTTGAGAAGTGTCAATACAATTTAACGCGGAAAATTCAACGTACTTATGGCTAAAAAGTTAAAAGCTGACGTGAGGCTGTTGGGTCATCAGTCTTTTGTTTCTGCTCGACACACAAATAAATAAGCCCTCATTTCGTGAGATAATTTATACTTCGGATGAAACTACTTTACATTAAGGAAAAATGTTCAATAATATCTAACAGTGTATTAACAATTTACATTTTCTCAACATGCTCCAGAGTTCTCTCAATCATGGGAGGCTCCCACGATTCTAGAGCCAGCTTCAAAAGTTGTTTCACAAGTATCAGCTCAAAACTCAAACGTACACTCCAGACTACTTTCACTGCAAGAGATCACTGAAGTGGCGAAATATTGGATGTCCCGCTACCAGAAGCTTATTTTGAGCCTCGACGCCGTAAAACTAAGTAGCACTGATAATATTAGTAGTTCACAAACCTGCATGAGGACCCTCCTGGCCTTCAGCAGAATTCTGAACTCAGTAATTGAATGGTGCTCAATAATAATAACACCATGATGTCCTGACGATGCCGATAAGGCGAAAGCATGCTTGACACGGAAATAAATCTCCTGAACCGAGGAACATCGAAGCCTGCTCTTGGTATTTCAGTCTATTTTCCCCAAGTTTCTTGTTTTTGTTGTTTTCGTGATCGTGGACTTGATTGTGGCTGATTTCACGGAAATAAATCTCCTGAACCGAGGAACATCGAAGCCTGCTCTTGGTATTTCAGTCTATTTTCCCCAAGTTTCTTGTTTTTGTTGTTTTCGTGATCGTGGACTTGATTGTGGCTGATTTCACGGAAATAAATCTCCTGAACCGAGGAACATCGAAGCCTGCTCTTGGTATTTCAGTCTATTTTCCCCATGTTTCTTGTTTTTGTTGTTTTCGTGATCGTGGACTTGATTGTGGCTGATTTCACGGAAATAAATCTCCTAAACCGAGGAACATCGAAGCCTGCTCTTGGTATTTCAGTCTATTTTCCCCATGTTTCTTGTTTTCGTGATCGTGGACTTGATTGTGGCTGATTTTACGGAAATAAATCTCCTAAACCGAGGAACATCGAAGCCTGCTCTTGGTATTTCAGTCTATTTTCCCCATGTTTCTTGTTTTTGTTGTTTTCGTGATCGTGGAAATTGGAGAAATAAAGTAGGTGTTTATCAGAGAAGCCTCTGTCAAGTCGAAATGTTTTAGAAAATCGTTCAGAGTCCGTTGTTGATAACCGCAGTAGGTACGATTTCCTCGTCGCAGTTTCCAGTTGATGATGAAGTTCCAGGTGAGGTTTAGGCGTTCATAACCAGGAGCTGGATATCTGGTTTTATCCGGAAGCTGGATATCATGGAAATCCAGAAGCTGCAGAAGTCTTTTCCAAAAGATATGGTAAGGACTTTGTGTCGAATGCGCACCGGTCACGCGATGTGTGAACACAAAATGGAAAATGGGCATATCGACAACGGCACAGTGCGAGAGATGTTCAGCCAAAATTGAAGATCCAATTGACATGCGTTTTGATTTTTGTTATCAATCAAATTATTTACTATTCATAGTTTGTTGCCTTCTAGTTGACAAGGATATAGATGAGGGGAGGATAAATTGTGGCGGATCCTCAATATGTGCTTATGTTGTTTATTTTGCATGTCGGGCTAGCTTTCGCCCAAGAGCATCTTCAGGACACTTTGTTTATGATTTCCCATAGTTAGTAGATTTCCTTTATGATTTCCCGAAGTAAGTAGATGTATGGTTGAATTTCATTTCAGCTGTAGCTACATATGTTGTACAGCTGAAATGAAATTCAACCATACATCTACTTACAAAACTATGGGAAATCATAAAGAAAGTGTCCTGAAGATGCCCTTGGGCGAAAGCTAGCTCGACATGCAAAATAAACAACATAAGCACATACTGAGGATCCGCCGCAATTTATCCTCCCCTCACCAAATTATCTACTTCAAGAATTATTTCCGCGCACGTTTATCCACAGTTATGCGAGTCCTAATCCTTTCATATTGAAAGAAACCAAATTTGTTCATAAAGTCTCAGTTGTGAATTCTGATCCAACGTTCATTGTAATACGTCAAGATCCAGTACAATCAGAAACACGATTCTGCCATTACTGAAACCTTCCTGAACGAATTAGGTGGTTTAGCAACTTCTCAAACTAAGAGATAACCGACCGGAGATTTTTCTTTTTATTTCTTTCTCAGAGAAGAAATAAAACAGCTGATCGAAAGACGGGGGTAACTTTGAATGGGAAATGTAACGAGGCTCGCCTCATCAATCTTTTTTTCGTTCGACCCTCTTCAAATCAATTAATAATAACTTCTTCACCCAAGAAACCCTCAATCTGAATGAGATAACTTCACGGGTTTCTTTCACAGTTCAATTGTTCATTTTTCAACCCTTTTTTTCGACCAGAGTGACGCAGAAAACCATCACCGGAATCACCTCTTCCTCCCATCCAAGTTCATTCTGAGAGGAAGATTCTCGAATGTGGTGGCGCTCGCGAATTGCGGAATTTCGCAAGCATATTCTCGCTGTCGGGACTTCCTTTCAATTGATCCTTAGTGAAGAAGGACACTCAACGGGGAAAAAATATTATTGTTTTGTAACGCATTCATTCCAAGTGATGGTCCCATTGGATAAATTTTTAAAAACATTTCGCCGTTTCGGTAAAACAATGACGTAACTGCCAATTTGCGTCAAAATGACTTCAATGTACCAAGGTGACCGGGAAGAGGTAGCGCATCCAGTAAAATTTCGACCTCAATCGGAATTCCGTCCAGTTTCATCGGAGTGAAGATGCGTCATTGTTTAATTATCATCTGTCTTCGGTGAAACGATGACATATGTGTTAGTACAATTATTATCTACGTACCGTATTGGAGAATCCGTCGTAACCAGCAAGTCGAGTACAGGAGGCGAGCGCTTTCGATGTGAAGACATCTTCATGCCGTCGAGAGAGTACGTAAATAATTGTATTCTTATAACTAGCGGAACTAACCCCATTCATTTAATAACATTAAATAACACATATTACGTGTTAGTAGTTCAGCTGATCTCAACGTGTGAACTTATCAGTTCGGGAGAACAACGTCTTAACTGCAAAACATTTGAATTGTGGTCCTTTTATCAGCGAAAAGATGGACAAACAATGCCGTAAGTGTACTTTGTGTCATTGTTTTTTTTTTAAGAATTTTAGTAATAATGCATCGAGCTCTTGAGAGGAACAACGACGTAAGTGTACTTTGTGACATTTTTCTGGGAACTAATTTAATAATGCATCAAAATCACGGAGGGACAACGTCGTAAATGCACATTACGTCTTTGTTTTTTGAAAGATTTTTCCAATAATGTGGCAAAATTACGGAGGAACACGTCATAAATGTAATATGTTTCATTGTTCATCTAATGACATCCCCCTGATCTATTATAGATAACTATAATAGTTATTAAATTTCCAGATTTCTCATTGCCATGTACCTGTATGCGGTTCAACGCTTGGACATTCACACCATTACCCACAAATACCTGATTCGTGGCCACACTCAAAATGAAGGCGATGCCGTCCACAGCATAATCGAGAAATCAGTTACTAGAGCTAAGAAATCTGGGCCGATTTATGTTCCCGAACAGTATGTTACACTAATCCGAAACGCGAAGAAGAAGGGACAGCCTCTAAAAGTTCGAGAGATGAATTTTTCGGACTTCAAGGACCTCAAGGCGTTGTACAACGACATGGGACTCGTCGTGACTAAGGATACAGACGGTGGCGATTTCAAGTTGTCAGAAGTAAAAATTTTACGGTTTGAAAAGGAAAGTGACGAGTTTTCATTCAAAAAAAGTTATAAGCAGTCGGAATGGAGCAAAGTTAACATTTTCCCTAAAAGAAGACGTGCAAGGAAGAGCACAAAACCTGCTGATTTGCTTCGAAACCCGGCTTACCCCACCAAATTACCAATCTCAGACAATAAGATCCGAGATTTGAACTCTTTTGTGTGCGTCTCTTTCAGAATTTCGAGATTATTCCTCATGAGCTTTCCAACAGATTGAAATTGTGACGAATTTGACGTAAATGTGTAATACAAGTAAGAAGGAATTCCTAGAAACTCCGGGCGGATGAGTTGAAGACAGCTGGGGGGGGGGGGGGGGGGGTGGTAAAACGGAAAAGTACCATAATTTTAAAGTTCCCATTAATGCATGCTGATTACCATGTTCACATTTTTTTATAGTGTTTTGTACATCGTTGTTCCTAAGTGGTGATTAAAAAGGCTGATTTGGAAACCTATTGGACAAGCTGCTCGTTTTCCCCATCAAACACTTTGTCAGACTTTGAAATTTTGAGTCATCAATTCTGGATGGACAATGACGTAATTGCAATAAATCAGGTGTAGAGAAGGGGAGAGGGTGAATTTCACCCCCAAAGTATAGGTAGGTACTCCATACCGAACGCTTATTGTAACAAAATGCCCGAATACGAATGTTGAAGGAGTTGTGGAAAAATTTTGGTTTTTTGCTTCTCCTGTAAAATGTGATATTTTGCAGTTACGTCATTGTTTTACTGAACCGGCGATTTATTGTCATCAATTTCACAGAATTTATTGCATGATAATTTCTAAAATACTTCAACAGAGTAGAAATGAACCCAGTATATTATTGAAAATCGCTCGATTTTTTCATACATATCGAGAATATAACTAGATGTTATCAAATTAATTACTTAGATGCGGCCGGTAACGCCCTAAGGAGAAAAATATGTGTTAAACAAGGTGACTTGTAGCGATGAGGTTGGGAACAAGCGATCATGAACGCGATCTGTTGCAGTCCGCTATAACTACCTACGTCCTGGAGCTCCACCAATCAGAACTCTTCTAGGGCTCCCAGCTTCAGCTTTCAGCCCAGTGGTAGAGTCCCCTATGAGGGTAGTGCAAGTTACTTTGAGATTGATGTTTTGAGATTCACTACTGAGCATCGGATCATCTATACAATCGGGTCATGGAAACGAGGAAACTACGTGCCACACCCACTTGACAGACTTTTTTTCGTAACATAAATTGAATACCAACGGATAATCACTGTTCGTAGTTTCGTCATCTGGTTAGAAAAATTCCCAACTTGATTTGGAAAAATCTCATTTTGACTTGAAAAACGTATAAAATGATTAGATCAACAGCAAATTGTTAAACAACGATTAATTTATCTAATTAATATTATATAAAAATACTATTATAAATAATTAATATTATTATTCTAATTAATTAGGTATCGACCACAGACCATACTCCTGTCTGCCAATTGTTCCTGCTCCAGGTGTCGGGAAATCCAGTCACCTAATTTATGTCCCCTTCAATGAGGGTAATTTGTTACATCGTGGGAGGATCGAACATGAATGAGCGGTCCAACGAACTACGACACGCCCTGAAATCGCTTAGGAGAAACGACACGCTTGAGGCGAGGTGTACCGGTGAGCCCTCAGTAAGTCATAGGGGACAACCCGAATTACAGTAATCCGACGTCTGCCACCAATATCTCCGCATCTTAATTACACAGGACTCCCCCACTTTAAACAAACCGCGGGTAATAAGCGGTTCTTCATCGGATATGTATGCGAGTCTTGCGGTCGGACCTGAACATGAACAGGCCTAATCGACCTCTAAATCTGACGACCACGCCAGCGAACCGTATTTTATCACCCACTTCAAATCGTTCCCGATTACTCACATTGTCAAAATAAATATTGATTGTAAGGAAAATCATCTCTAGCAGTACGTCGTTCCCGAAGATATTCGCTACTCAGTTCCAACGGTGGATCATCGTTTCGGTTTATCATTTTCAACAACTAACGAACCTTTGGAATCGAGCATGAAGAAAATTGTAACCCTCTCAAGATTTGTTCATTAATGTTGTTTGGACCTTCCGGCCCAAGGTGGGCGGTTAGTCCAAAGAGAAAGTAGTCCCTTTTACCAGCAAAGTAGTTCCCTAACAATGAACCAAATTAGATCATCTCGTACATTCAATGGGTTATTGCATCCAGGACTAATAGACCAGTATTAGATCTATAACAATTAATGAACTAGTAAAGCAAGGACGATCATAATTAATCATACTTCAGAACAACATGGAACATGAACGCACAGGGCAGATCGAGACGGCTGCGGCTAAGATACCCCTCCGCGGTCCGGATGCCTCGGTCATACCTAGAACGTACCAGCTACACAAGTTTTTTCTCTGCGCTAAGGATGGGACATCGATCGGAAAACATCGATGTCGATGTCGATATTTGATAGAAACATCGATATCGATTAAACGTCGTATGAAAAACATCGATGTCGATAACATCGTAAGGTATAAAATTTATGTTTTTAAAATGCAGGGAATTTAACTTATTTGTCAACTAATTAGGATCAAGGGAGAAAACCTGATGAGGATGCTCTTCCTCCAATCATACGAAGTGGATATGTTTTCTTTTAGTGATTTTATTTTACTGGATAACCTACTCTATTATAATTTTTTTCATTCGTGATAGATTATAATCTATCACGATAATTATCCGATTTTTATGCACTCCATTTCGATATCCCATTTCATTTATCGGTTCAAGCATAGAGATTTTTCCTACTGTTTTCCAGTAATTATCATGTTACATTAAGTGATGATTGAAAGGTAGGAGGTGTTCTTCAAATTCCAAGTAAATTCAATGAAGTTTTCTGGTCTGAAATTGGATTTTGTCTAGTTCCCTTGCAGTACCTCGTAGTAGGTCATAATTATCAAATGATGTTATCAAACCATCTCCTCGACATATCGATATCATCGGACCGAAACATCGATGTTTGAGAAACATCAAGTGTAAAACATCGATGTTTTCAACATCGATATGACGAGCAAAACATCGATGTTTCGATATTATCGATATCGATGTCCCATCCCTACTCTGCGCTCTTTTTCTGTTCAAATCTATTATTAGTTCTGTTTAATAGAAACGTTTTAGTTCTCAACCAGTGTGGTTTAATTAGTTCTCATTCCCGAGGTAAACAAATGTCAAAGAACGTGAAATCCAAAAATTGATTTAAAAGAAAATCCGTCCTTCAGCCGTTCTTTCCGAAGATTTGTTTTCACTTTTCAAGGTTGAAAAAAGAGATCTCCAAAATAAAAATTTTCACTCGCGTTTAACGTTTCAGAACTTTCTGAACAATTTTGGTTATGTGTCTGTAATGAAACCCTTATAACGGCTTATGCCCTACGAAAAAATTGAAACAAGGTTATTATTATCGGTTGTTATTATAATCGGTCAATAACTTCGTATCTATATGAAGTTATTGACGGATTTCAATGAAATTTTCAGGGATTTTAGAAATTCATTAGTGCATATGGGTTTAGGGAATTGAAAAACTGAAAGATCACCGCTGGAGTCATCTAAATCGAACAATAATTACTGAGAAAAATGGGAAAACCCGTTTATTCAGTTATTTTTAGAACGTCCCACAGTAAGACTTGGGCGTCCTTATGCGATCGATCTGGGGTAAAGTTGGACAACACTCAACAGAAAAAAAAATAACCACACAGTAATCCGTTTTAGACCATTCTGAATCCAAATCCGCGAAAACAACCATAGGTGTATGTCTGTGTGTGTGTGAAACAAAATCTTGTGTACTCTGCACAGGCCTTAGTTCTCAAACGATTTTCGTGGTTCTTTTTTCGTTTGACGCGAAATACTATCTAGTTGTGCACTACGGCGCCGGAATTATGGATTTTTTAAGAGGGGAAAGGGGGGGTTAATTCTTAAAAAACGTGCGTTTGCGTGCATAGTCTTGTAAACTCTGCCCAGCCCTCAATTTCCAACCGATTTGCATGTTTATTTTTTTGTTCGACTCAAATAACTTCCGAGTTGTACATGATTTTACCAGAGTACCAAAATTCGGAAGGGGAGGGGGTGAGTGGGGGGATAATGTTCACAAAATATCCGATTTTTCAATATTTCGGTTCCTTTACTGCTTACTAATTGTACCCAAGCTTTGAAATTGAGGAAAAATTCTCATTATACCTCCGGAGTTTCATGAATTATTCTCTGTTCCACCATGGAACTAATAGTGGTGCCACCATGGTGCCAGGACATGTTGCCATGATGCCATAAACCGCTTATTTCGTTTTTTTTTTTTTTTGTGTTTCACCTTGAATACGGATGTGAACTTCGACGGACTAACTAACGGACCAAAACTAACAGATGAAAGTTCAATGTTACGACGTATTTCCGCTTTGGTGCCAGACTGGCACCATTGTTGGCGTTGGGTGGTGGTGGTGGTGGGGGGGGGGGGGGGGGAACTCGAATTCGCATTTGGGTATCGTAGATCATGGATTTTAAAATGCTCTTCAGATTCGAGGCTCCCATGCCGCTAGAAATGTTAAGTTGGTTAATGGTGGGGGGTCAGTATTTCTTGCTTCACGGCTCGAACTAGGGTGCGTGCTAGAGTCGGGAAAGTGGTTTATTTTTAATTGAAAGTAGAGCCCTCACTGAGAATTTTGATATCAACTGGATTCTTCTTTGATGAGTAAATCTTTTCCCACGATTTTTCAAAGTTTCTTAACAATGTTGACTTGGCAATGGGCAGGGGATACTATCATAACGTTATTTTCATCAAACGACCTTTGTTGAATCTACTTCCTGCCCAAAACATGGCATACATCGTTATTATTTCATCCATCCTAGTAATAATTGGATAACATTAGAATTGTTTACCTTTCCAAACACCATCACCTTGTCAGCTGGGATTACCTTGCATGAGACGGATTTCACATGCCCTGAAGTAACAAAGTTGTGCGCATTCAAATATTTGCAGCACTTCAGGGATATGAAATCCGTCTTCAACACAAGGTATTCGACGAGATCTTCGCGTTGCACCCGGAAAATCTTCGCACTCAACAACACACTGCTCGTAGGGGTCCGATCCGCCGCACAGTTGTATTTTATGCTCATACCTTTTCAGGTCATCACCTAAGAGTGAAGACGCATACTGACTGTTGAATTTCTTGTCAGACATCTAACCCTCAAGGGAGACATAATAATAACGATTACATAATTGCTTCTAAAGATTATTATCACCATCGTTCTCTTTACATACCAAGAAACTTGTTATGTAAACAGAATGACCTTGCTGGACTGGGATTCAAAATGGCGCCCCTTCACGACCAGCTGAGAAGGTTAGGTTAAAAACCGAAAATAATTGATTATTGAGTATCGCGAATAACACCAATATCTACCAAATCTCATCAAATCTGTCCATGGTAACCCAAGAAAGTGTCGCGGATGAACGCCAAAATTGTTATTCGTTTTTCTGATTCTTCGTACTTTGAAACGTGAACCAACCAATTTTGATGGATGGGGGTGAATTTGGTTTTCCTTGGTCAATTCCATAGGATTATTATTGAAAATAATCAAGAACAGAAAAATGTTATCGAATCTGACAAAATCGGAGACGACAATTGAAGAGCGCCACTTGCAAAAGGGGCTAAGTGCCATTCAAGAGAACTTAGAAGGAACTAAAAAAAACAGTGTACATCTAAGAAAAGTTTGCACAATTTTATTGAGAAAAACGTTGAAAACACAACTTGGGGAATGTAATCAAGTAGTATATTGGTATAAAATATATTATGCAGACATTTTTATTTATTCAACTTTTCTACCAAAAGGGGCTAAGTACCATACAAATTGCACATAGGGTAACTCAAAAAAGCAAGCAGCTAGTAGTGAAAAAATATCATTTTGAACTATATTATTCATATAGATAATGTGTACATCAATTTATTATTGTGTATTATTAATTTGTAGTGTTATTTCTAGGAATTATGACGGCCAATCGAACATTAAAATGTAAGCCACTGAAAAAGTCTTAAGATTAATAATGAGCTCAAAGATTTAAAAAAAATTAGAAAAAGATTAAAATGAAAATAAAGCTCATTGGTTTGAATGAATGGAATGATGACAGCCAATCGAACTTTAAAATGTAAGGTATCGAAAAAGTCTTATGATTAATAATGAGCTTAAAGATTCAAAAAAATGAGAAAAAGATTAAAATGAAAATAAAGCTCATTGGTTTGAATGCCTACTTCTCATTGTAGCGACTAGCTCCTGATAGTAAATTTGGTTTTCTTGTTTTACAAAAGGAATCATGTATTCAATATCTTATTTTGGCAGCAGACCAAATTTTGGGCTCACTGGCAAGTGACTGAATATCAACTTGTCGAAAAGTCTCCATGTTGCCTCTCTTGAATATCTTCACTTTTCGAGCTGGTGCTACATCACTGTAGCTACTCTTCACTTCTACACATCCTTCTTCAAGCAGAACTCGATTGAATTTGAATGAAACAAGCTGTGATATCCCAAGAGGTTTCCAATGTGTCCTTGGCCAATGCCATCCAGTTATAGAATGTGTTCATTACCTTGACCATGAAAATGGGTTCAGTTTGCTTAGAATTCACGATTGTTTCAATCAAGTCTTTTGGAACTTCAGGTTTCTCCCCCTTCTTGGCATGCTCTATGACTCCGAAGTCCCTGTCGCAGGACAAAAATGTATGGCCCGACAAAGGGTACCGGTGATTAAATTCTTCAAAAGTGCCTCTGGCAATAAGGGTTATGTAGAGAGCCAAAACCTTTTGGAAAGTAAGCCTACCAGATCAAGTGAAACATGGAGCTATAGAACACCCTTCTACCTCCATGTCATCGGTAATGCAACCTCATGGTACTTACATTACGAACCTGTTTGGTTCGAGATGCTAATTTCAACCGCTTGGAGCTGCACTATCGTCATAATATTCTCAGAGCAACTCCACTGAGGCACATAGGCCCCAAATCAACGAAAAAGCTCATTGTGAAAAAAAGGCACTTAGACCCTTTTGCAAGTGGCGCTCTTCAATTTCTTACGCACTAAACCGAGTGCCCTTTGGACTAGTTGTGAGACGCGTGTAGTTCCACAAGTGCCACAGAGATATTGAGTGGCTGTTGTGTCCGCAACATCCCCTTAAACATCGGCCAAATCCCCAGGGAGTAGCGGAGGGTAATTTTCTACAGGATTCCGTTCATACCATAATAACATAAATCAGATGGATTTCGTTGTTGGCCGCGAAAGAGGAAGGTGCGAGGAAGTTTCAGGGGGGCCGGCGGGAAGTTTCCGCTTGGCGAGGTGAAACTGAATTTTTTATCTCCCCCACCACCTCAACGGAGCACATTACACGAATATGATTCAGTGCCTTCCACGAATATTTTAAGATTTAATTCTCCGATTAGGACGACGAGGGACGTTGGTTTTTCTCGAGAGGTTTCCATTTGATTCGCCCTCACTCAGATTAGAACGTTGCAATTGAATTATTCGTCTCAATCCCACCAAATTCCTCTTTTTCCCCGCCGTTCAAATCACAAATCTAACTAAATTTGTATGAGAACGATTCACTAATAGATCCATTCGAGTAGTCCCAAATAATTTTCACGTCATAAGATAATCTTGTGGAGAATATTTTGCTGATGCCGAAAATACGATATCGACAGCTAAATCCTCTATTTAATAAACTCTGCGAACAACGAAACTGAATAAACGCGTTTTCCCATTTTGGTTTATAATTTTCAATAATGAGCCTTTGGAATCGGCTAAGAAAAAAATTTGTTTAACCCGCCATCAAAATTGGTTGGTTTACGTTTCAAGGCACGTAGAATCCAAAAATCAAATAGAAATTTGGCCGTCTGTCCGCGGCACTTTCCCCACTTAGCATTGACCGATGTTGATGAAATTTGGTATGTAGGCTCCATTTGGGTTCTAGTTGTGCTCCGAAGATGTTGTTATACGTAGGTCACTTCTAATGGTTGAAAAATGAAGTTTGAAATTTTGAAAACGCCCTAACTCAGAAAATTTTGATTTACCTAAAGGTATCGTTTTTCCATCAATTTAAGATAGTATACGATTTTTGGAGACCACGCGGACAAACCGTTCGCTCCCTACGACAATTTAAGGGTTGGACTTACGATAAATCAAAACACGAGTGATCTATAGAAAAATAATAAACCTCTGTGTAATAATTTGCAGCGTTTTTCATGTTGGTTGGTGGTAACAATGGCAAAGCCGTGTTCTTCGCAGACGAGTGATCTATAGAAAAATAATAAACCTTTGTGTAATAATTTGCAGCGTTTTCTCTGGCAATTATTGTTCCATTTTGATGATTCCAGCAGTAATTTTCCAGTTTTTCAATTCAAAATTTCAAATCTAGGTAAAACGTTTGAAGTTATAGACATACTGGATTCAGTCTCGAGGAAAGATGAAGGTAGGTAGGAACCAAACATTTATTAATTGCTTAGTTGTAAAATTGACTTAGACAAACTAGAAACTTGTCATCAGACATTTGGTTCTATTAACTATTTGTTCTCAGTACTTTGGTTATATAAAACAAACAAAATAAATTCACCTAGATGAACAATAACTTCATTATTTCTCAGTCTTATAACGGTCTATCAGTTGTCTTCAGGAAAATGGTTCGTCAGTTAGTGTTCTGCTCATTCTTTTGTCTTCTGACGTTTGAGGGCTTCTCTGCTCTCACATTCGTGCGGAATATTATTGTAAAAGTCGTGAGTGTCGCTGGGCATTAAACATTTGAGTGACTGTAAGCCCTGCCATTTGTCCAAGGGAATAGTGGGTCTTGAAGGGTAAAGTATGGGGGAAAATTCCCTTGAAGGCAGCTTTCTAGGCCTAATTGGTAGCTACACTACAACTACTATCACCTATTGGAGGAGTTGAAGTTTCAACCCCAATAGTAACTAATTTTTTAGCTAAGCTTTCTGAATCAATCTTATCACAGTCAACTTTGGTCTCAACATCTACATCTAGAGTGAGTAAATTATTATCACATATTTCATGGAATACCTGATTATTTTGGCACAATGTATTGTCGCGAGAAGGAGATGATATCTTGAGGAAAGCAGGGAGAGCTGGTTCGTCGACGAGCTCTTCAGAGTTATTCGTGCAGGCAGACTCTCCAGCAACCAAGTCGTGCAAATTCCCATTTTGGTCTACGATGGACATGTCCAAATCCTCGAAAGGAATCAAGAAGCCGTCGACTGGGGAGGGATTCTCATCGCATAGTCCATTTTGGGTGTTGGAATGGTGAGACTGAGTTAGGGAAATTGCATTTCTCGAAGTGTAAAGGCCTTCCACTGCTGATCATGTTGTCATCATTTCCGACATCTTCATTGCTCATCCAATCTATAACCAAACGATGAGAGCGGATTCAATACACACTCAAAATAAAAGAAAAACAAATTATGATGAATCGAGATGAGAATCATCTAGTAGTCAGTAGTGCCTTAACAACAGGCGCTATCTCAACTTTAACTTTGTGACCCTGATTATTGGTGAACAACAACTTATTTATATCCTTCGTAGGACTCACTTTTCCCTTACAACTTCCTAACACGTATGTAAACAAAAAACACTTGAATTTCTCAATAATACACGTAGGAAAAGCACTACTTTCCATGGGAAATGTCGTCTTCCTGCATCGCCATGGTGAAAACACTGGGATAGCATGTGTTGACAAACAACTTGAGATAACCACTGTTAACTAAATAGCGATTTACTCGCTCCCTGTTGCCCTGATGAAGAAAATAACTTCACCATTCGATTCCCCGCCACATTTAACGTAGAAACCTTTCTTAAACCGAAACAGCCAAAAAATGAGATAGCTAGTGTTGTCACTAGTGTGACGATCTGAACTTGGCAAATGGAATAATATCTCACCAATTACTTAGTCACAACGTTTTGTATTTATAAAATTGAGGAACCCAAACTACAACCTATTTTGTAGTATTTGTACTTATAAAACGCTGCAAACTATTACACAAAGGTCCATTATTTTTCTGTACTGATCACTCTCCTGTGATGAACTCAGATTTGCGATTGCCTATCGACCATAGGCACTACCTTACTACTTCACAATCAAGTTTATTATGAGGAAACAAGGAGGAGATGCACTAAAATAACACTACTGGGCATGCATGGACTGGGCATGACTAAAATAAAAAACAAAACATGTTACCATTGCAACTCTGGGATCTTGGAAATTTGGGAGTGGACAATCGACTGTTGGGTATCTGTTGATTCCATCCTACTTCTTCTTCTCTCTAGTTGCTGGTCATGGAGACAGCCTTGGGCACAGATCTAGTTGTAGGCATGGATACTAGCTACATGGCCTCGGGTGACCAACTTCCTCTTTCAATTTCCACTATGGGTATTTGGCATAATAACTTCATGTCAGCGCAGAATAATTATTTTACACAAATGAAAGCTACATGATTCCATGGCTCATCAGTCAGTTTTGAGGAAAAAAACTTTCTGCTTGGGAATTTTTTTCTACTTTGGAGAGAACACTCTTTGAAGGGATTTTTTTTCAACTTTGATGTAAGAATCTAGCAAACAGAGAGAGAGAAATTTTGCCGGGGCTAGACCCTGAGTGACCTTATGGACGCCACACGCCTGGGTAACAGGAATGGCGCGTCACTCTTGTGGTGATTCGACGTACAATCTATTTCTGGCCTTCAAAGACACCAGTGATAAAAATAGACTCAATGAAAAAGGTCAGAAGAACTTACTTTGACTTAACAAAATTTGTTAATAAAATAGTCCATCTCATATCACAAAGTATTGAATACTTTGTGATATGAGATGGACTATTGATCCAGACGTGAAGATGCCTCGTCCTTGAGGGAATCAGTCGTCGTCTAGGACCTAACAACGATCAGATTCTGGTTTTGAAATCATCAATTTGACAGTCCAGCGACATTTGTGTTGTGTTTACACTGGTAGAGATGGATTATTGAGCTCCAGACGTCTCCCCTCTTCTTCTTTCGCTTCTCCTTCCATCACCCCCAACACTGTAATGACGTTTGAGTGCGCCTTAAAACAAGTAGGAAGTCTCGTCGTCGAGGGGAGACAGAGGATAGTGGTTTAATTATGCAAAATGTGATACCGACACTGTCGCTAAGGGGAGCAGACTTGGCTCTCTCCTTCTCCTCCGTCCAACCACTACCGTTCTGTGAAGCTCTCAGCTGGCTATGCCTCTAAAATGCAGTTCCTCCCGATCATTTGCCACACCCTACCTCGTTTTATTACGAACGTGATGATGTTGAAGAGCTTTGACACACCGCCGATCTGTCACCTCGTCTCCAAGGAGAATCTTCTCGCAAACTCACCTCCTACCCAACATTATTCAAGTAGTATAAACCAACGAAAGTGTAGCTATTTTCCATCGAATTTAAGAATTATTCTTGAACCTTTTTTATAATGTATTCCTTGTTCGGATAAAGCGAGTGTTTTCAAAATTAAGTTTTTCCGTAGGTCTCGAAATTTTTAATACGGAAAATGTTGAAAGTGTCCCTCTATTGAAATCCATTTTGTTTCTTCCTACAATTGAAGCGATTGTGAGACAAAATTTCGGCATGCGTTTAAGGGGGTCTCAGTCGGTCCTCGTTCCGGGTCAGTATTTCGTCAAATCAAAGGCGCAAAAACGTTAAAACCACCTAAATTTGAAATTTTAAAGGATTTTAGAAATTCATTAGTGCACGGCTATTCAGTAGTTTTTCCCATTTTTCTTCGGCAATTATTGTTCGATTTTGATGATTCTAGCGGCAATATTTCAGTTTTTCAATTCCCAAGGCCCATGCACTAATGAAATTGAAGAGCTGGGCCGAAAAGGGGTACATGTTCCTTTTTTGAATTTTACAGGAGAGCCAAAAAACGAATCCCAATCATGCGGTCACGAATTCACAGGCTAAATCGAACATGTACCCCTGTTCCATCAGATTTCCCACAAGCTAATAATATATTAATACGTACCTTTTAATAATAGAAGAAAGCTTTCTATTTGTGGCGCAGTTACACATTATAGCATTTACAAATTTATTTCAACCCTTTACAAAATGATTTAAACCCTTTACAAAATTATTTCAACCTTTTACAAATAAAGGGGAAAAGGGTTTAAATAATTTTGTTAAGGGTTTGAATAAATTTCTAAAAGGTTGAAATAATTTTTTGAAGGGTTGAAGTAAATTTGTAAATGCTTTATATATCTTTATATTTTCTATCTGAAGGACATTCCCTGAAATTCATACTTTTCCAAACAATAAGTTTTCATTTTTCATTTTCGTCATTTTTCCACGCGATGGTCGGCGGTTAGATAATAAGAAAGAGAACATTACCTCATGGAAGTTGCGTCAGATTTATTGCTTCTCCTCTGAACAGGTTCCGATAAATTCATGGCACTTATGAGGTACATTGACTGTTCATCTAACGTAAGTGCGTAATATTCTCGAAACATTTTTGATTTTAATTCAATGTCAATCTTACCTCAGGAATAGTAGCGTAACTCACCACAAATGCGTGGATTTTGAGGTGGAATTTTTCCTGGAATCGGGATTTTTTTCTTCGAAACGTAAGGCTGCCCCGAGTTTCGCAGGTTCTTTCTTGTTTTGTCTTTCCAGTTGGAAAAGTTGATTGACCTAGTACGGGACTTGTTCAATCGATCGACATCGTTGGTCGTCAATACCACTCCGTCCATTTTAATATAAATTTTATAAAAATTCTAATGAAAACAGACTTTGAAGAACGAAAAACGCTGAATTACAAAACGTTTGATATCTTAGAATTGCGAGAAGAAAACAGGCGGTCGTCGGGTTTTGAGTAGGTAACTCATCGGGTGATCGTCCTAGCAACGGGAACATGTTTCCCTATTCGTCTATTGGAGGCGTCACATTTTCACTTGCTCTCATCGCAAAAAACAACCATGAAGTTAAAAATATCGATATTTTATTCTATAATCGTTTAGAGGAAACCTCGAACTTCAATTTGACGCAAAAATTTTTTTTTTCGTAAAAAGTGACATGTACCTACCCCTTTTCGGCCCAGCTCTTCAATTTTAAATTCCTTGAAGATTCCTTTTTTCAATTCCCTAGGGCCGTGCACTAATGAATTTCCAAAATCCTTTGACATTTCGGTTAGTTAATTTAGGTACAACTTTTCAAGTTTTTGCCCCTTTTAAGTTTTTAACTTTTTAAGTTTTTGCCCCTGAGAACGAACGGCGACCGACTGAGACTCCCTTTCTAGTTTGGATAAAACTAGTTTTGGATTGTTGGAAGAAAAATCTCATTCTTTTTATTTAATATAAATTTCTTTGAAAGATTTAGAAGCAAAACATTGAAATATTTGTAGGTATGGTGGGTATAAAATGTGCGGTTCGTCGCAGTCCAGACCCAGGGAGTCAAATTCATTGTCATTATCAGCTCCTGAGGGTTGGTCTAGTATGGTAGGTACTACTGCAGGTCTGGCACGGTTTTCCAGTGTTCGCTGAAATGGGAAGCGAGAAGGTGGGCCACGTCTGTGATTTTTTTCTTTTGTCAGGCCTTAGCACAACGATTCAGAAACCGTTAAAAAAATTAAAACCGTTTGAAAGAAAACTCTTCCAATTTTTTGCGCTTACCCGAATATTCGTTATTTTCCGTACGGGCAGCGCTAAGTTAGTTTTAGCTTGGTGTTTTAGGCTTCATCGTTGTGGAGGCCGATAGTTCACGACCCGCTCAAGAACCATGCGTTTCTGCAGGAATCGAACCGGTCGGAATTTCGTCAACTTTGGCGACCTGAACGTTGAAACCACTTCGACAAAGATCCATTATTCATGTAGCGAAGGAGTTGAGTGTCGCTAAATGTTAGATGGGACGACATAAATTGTAAGGCCGCGTAAATATTGATGAAGACATTCATCCCTTTCGTACTCAATCGGATACCAACGAGTTCTAGTCGCCGCCTTACCTGGTATTTCGGTAACCAATGCCTTATATTTCCTCAACTGGAACACCTTATCGTTAGGAATAATAATTCGAAACACTCGATATTTTGCTCCAGAGTCTACCAAGGTAGCCGAAGCTTTGTAACACGTTTCAATGTTGATAACAAAAAATTCCCCAAAATCAAAATTTTCAGTCGCGTTTTACATTATAGGCCTTCACCTATGAGAGTAGTGCAAGGTACTTAGTGAATGATGTTTTGAGATAAGCTACATATCGGGTTAAGGAAACGAGGAAGCTATGTGCCTCACCCACTTGGCAGACTTTTTATAGGGACTTCCAATTTTAGTTCATTTTCAATTAATAATCCTTGGAATCGTGCTAAACAACCCTCCTTTAGTGGATTAAGCCATTGTTTTAGGAATTGTGCACTGGCAAAAACTTCTTTTGCGTTTTTCTCTAAAGTCCGTTTTTGGACATAGCGCCTTTGCGCTTCAAGGTATCGAAATGAGACTGGCTCGTTTGAAATAATACTTTTTAATCGACCGCACAACTTCAAGAACTAAAGAACTGACCTGTACAACTGGTGGGGAGAAGAGCTGATCCTTCTAGGCATCGAGTTTGATGAAATTTGGTAAATGGGGTCGAATTGTGTGGGCCGAAGGACCAACCGTTCGCTCTTACTAAAGGCTCTCACAGCGTACTAGCGCTGACGGTCATCATAACAAGGTTGTTTTTATCACAATCCTCGCCCAAATACGGATTTACTCATAACTGAGCCCCATTTAGGAATCACATTCTTCTTTTTTTCGATTTGAGATTCATATTCATAGCACAGTTCCTGAACAACGATATACTAAGAATTTTTGAAATCGGATGGCGATATTTTTGAGAATTGAATAATTTTTACTCTGAACTTTGAAGGACCAACTATTGGCTGCCTGATTGAACGTGATGGAAGAGTTCACTGACGGAAGTGGGCCTAATTCAAGCTGATGAAATGCCATGTCTTTTCGTTTATTCGAATAGACTTTCAAATCACTCAGAAGTTCTTCCTCAGCAACCAAAAATGAAATTTAGTTAGGAAGGCACCCACAACTCTTGGATAACGATGTTATTGCTGTATTGCGGTTTCTGTCAAAATGAACTTAACCCTCTATATCCTGAGCTGTCTTCTTGGAAGTCCGATTTTTACCTGCAACAGTTTATCCACGATTAAACCAGAATTTATAGCCGTTGGCTATCTTGATACTCCAACTTTGGAATAAGAAAATTTGTGTAAAAAAAAAAGTAATAATAAAATCATTATGATCTTGTAGGCTGTTAGGCTTCCTCAGAGAAGGCAGCAGAGATTCCTCTACGAAGTGAACCTTCTCCACCTTATTCCTTGGTTCTGTACTTTATGAGAAATAACTGACCCTAACATCCCACCAAGGAAGTTTCCTTCTTCTACTTAAACAAAATTAGGTTAATAGACAGATTTTGCTGACGCAGATGTGGCTCTTGGAAAGATGATTGTTGAGGTGACAGATTTTAATAGGTCCTTCGAGGTATCTTCTGCTCAATAAACTTGTCAAAATACATCTTAATTTGAATTTAAAAAACCCGAAAAAAACGATATTTTTGAACAAGTGGGAAATTAAGAACTAAAACAAACTTGCCTGTAGTTGGAAGGTAGATACTATTGATGCAATTTATTAGCAGTGTTCTCTGAAGAATAATTACTACTCCCTAAACATCGATGTTTTTCGATTCCTCATTGAATATCGATACTTTGAAACGATAAAGGATTTGGCTGACAAATTTAATCGATTATCCGGAAATTTAACCTCGTTGACATCGATTGTATCTCCCATCAGTTACTTACCGGTTTCGTAAATATATGGCAGAAAAAATTATCGAAAAGTTACTGAACTACATCAATATTCCATAAATATCGATACATTTTCACCATTCCTATCTGAGGCAACTTCGCCTTTTCGGTCACGTTTTAGCGAAATTTTCCTGCAATCGTCGACTATTGCTCTGTCGCGGGTCTGCCGGGTTTCTTGCCGCCACCCCACGGGTTATTGTTCACTTAATTAGACATAAGAAAAGCAGGGCTCAAGCCGCCTCAGAATAGCGGAGCGGTGGAGGATGCGTCATGAATGATTAGTGAAAGCCAGTTTTTCATTCGGGAGGTCCCTGCTTAGAAACCTGAGAGATGAGAGAGAACGGCTTTGAATTCATCCATTGAATTAATTCGGTGGATTCATCTTCCGAGCTAAACGGAGGTGTGGACGGTCATAATAACGAATTGCCCTAAAAAGATGAACCTACCTGCAGTCTTTGAAAAAAGTTGCGATTTTGGTTCATTATTGGACACAACGAACCTTTGCAATCGAGCGGGAAAAACAAAATTTCAACCTCCCTCTCAAAATTTGATGGTTTACGTTTTAAGGTACTCAGAATCCAAAAGTCGAACAAGACGTTTTCAATCCGTCCGCCGAACTTGGCACTTTCCTTAGTTACCATTTACCAATCTTGATGAAATTTGGTATATTGATACCTTGAAGCACAAAGGCGCTATGTCCAGAACCGGAGTTTTGCGAAAAAAGCAAATGAAATTATCATCAGTGCACAATTCCTAAAATAATGGCTTATTAAACTAAACTCTTCAATTTCTTCAAGAAATTTTCAAGCTATATTCAATAAGAAGATCAATAATAGTTTAGTTGAATTTGTGTTTTTCTAACATTAAAAAAAATATGAAAATGTAGAAGATGTATGGACGTAACGCCTCAAAAACTTCCAATATAAAGAAATAGATTTTTCATCAATTTATAACTAGAGTCGAATTTTTGAAACTGAATGAGGCCACCCACAGATTTGACAAATATTTGACAAAAGATTTGACAAATATTTCGCTCCCTATGAGAACTCAGAAGATAAATCAGAAACACGGGTGTGGATCGCAAAAGATGTCTAATATCCGTTCAAATTTGTTTTCAGCTTATTAAATTCTTTAAATAGAGTTAGCCTGTTAGAACCGGTTCGTTTCTTCGATTAGAGTTTCACGTCATTCAGCAGTGTGATACATCCAGTTGAATAATGAACGATTATTAATCATTTGTGGCATTTCCAATAAAAATTTTCTGGCCTCTGGCTGTTGTTTTAGATTTTACATTACATATTTTCAACAACAATTTTATTACAACAATTTTCCGTCCCTGATATGAGAACCCTCAAAATTTCATCGAATTCTGATGAAACAACTACCGCGCATGCGCATTGAACCTCCGTGATTTGATTGTCTCAGGAAAAATTTTTCAATTCGATTTTTAGAGACTAAGTAGGCGTTAAAAGAAAAATTCCTCTCGCTTTTAACGGTTGATTATTGAAAACAATAAATTGAAATGGTTCAAAAAGTTTTGAAAATGCTGTTGTCCACCGCATGGTGCTCGATAAGGACTTTGGAAGACAACTTCGACTTTCAAAATCCAGTCATCTCCTGACCCTAGTGAGCAGCCGCTGGAATGAGCCACTTTTTTTCCACTGAAGATGTTGATTATGTTTAGTGCGGTAGACAATTGAGAGGGTTAACTACCTAGTGGAGGGTGAGGGTATGTTATCTTGGAGAAGGCGTCAGAGAGATGAAGCAGAAGAAGAAGAACAAAAGGATCCTCCAAGAGCGATAATTCAAAGAGCAGAAGCAGAGGAGCTGATTGTCCTGGGCGCCTTCCCTCCCTCAGTTCGACCCTTCCCCTATGAAAACCGCGTTGAATCCACCTCCTGTTCTCTCAAAAACTTTCGGGCGGAAGCCGAACCTTTAGGGTTCATGAAGTCAAGATGGTTATGCGGGGAGCAGTCAAGAGTATTGATGGCGAAAAATTCTACATCGATATCACAATGATGACGTGTAGTTGTCGAAGCAGAATTCTATCGATTATTTCGTTATATCGATGTTTCATGCTATCATCGACCTCAGTATTCAATTGTGCTTCCAAATAATAATTACATGGTAGATTCTCGTGCATCTTAGAATAACACTGCAAATTAATACACAACGGCTTATGTTTTACAAATCGTCCTTAATTTTTCTTCAAGGATTACGTTGTAGGTTCCTTCAAAACGCAATCTGGTTCTTTGTTGTTCAGGAAGCCAACTGCTGTCGAGAATCCCAAAATAAATCATTTCATCAGATGATTGAATAAAAAGAGCTGCAAACCAGAACCTCCTAAAGATGACCGCTAGCTAACCACCATGGTTACTGATACAATACGGTAATCAAATAATAAAATAAAACCTTTTTGGCGGAAGAACGAACGGACCTCAAAACTGATGATGACAACCCACTGAAAAGGAGAAAATAATAATTAAAACTTATTCGAATAGCTTGGTAGGTAAGTAGGTGCCCATTGAAAAAAGAAAAACGCTGCAAATTATTACACAATAGTTTATTATTTTTCCGTAGATCACTCGTCTGCAAAGCCACCAACCATCCAACATGAAGAAAAACATCGATCGCATTTCGGTCAGCTAAAATTTGAACGGGGATTAGGCCTCTTTAGCGATTCACACTCGTGTTTCTGACTTATCATAGGTTCTCATGGGGAGCGTACGGTTGGTCCTACAGAGCACTGGGTGGTCTCATTCGATTCTAAAATTTCAATACTAATTTAAATTGATGAAAAACCAATGTCTTTATATCAAAAGTTTTTGAGCTAGGGAGTTTTGAATATTTCTGCCTACATTTTTCAACCCTCAGAAGTGATTGTCATTGACCGGAAGCATCGGGGCACAGCTAGACCCCAAATGGAGCTCCTATACCAAATTTCATCAAAATCGGTCCATGGGAACTAAGGAAAATGCCGCGTACGGCGGACGGACGGCAACATTTTTATTCGATTTTTGGATTCTACGTATCTTGGAACGTAAACCAAGTAATTTTCAGGGTAGGTTAAATTTTTTTTTCTTGATCGATTCCAAAAAAGCCGCTGTGCCAATCTGCTGACTCAATCATACGCAAGTAGATTCCACTCCCATACTCGCATGGTCTGGTTATAGTACTGCATGCATCGATGTGCAATGCAAAACAGGATTAAGGGTAGGTATCATTGACGGAATATATGAGTTCCAAAACTATTACTTTAACGTCACTGCTCTCGTATGGTGGAGATTAGGATTGTGACAATAATTGCGAATCTCCCTACCGTTTGATGGGCAATCCAGCATTCCATCTTTCGACTAGGTATATCTATATCAAGAATGTTTGTGTTGAACGATAAGTAGGTTCGATCATCAAGATGTGGGTTTTTGGCATGGGTATGTATATTTGCGAAGAAAAGAGTATAAATGTAGAAGATCTCAAGTATGTGTCTACCAATGGGCACGGAGGCGACTTCAGCGCTTACCTATCAACTTACTGAATAACCCATCATTATTATTTTCTAATATTTAGTGGGTTGCCAATACAGTTTTAGGGTCGTTCAGTTGTTTGTTGATTTTCATTTTTCAAATTTTAGTGGTCTTTAATTTATTATAAAATTTAGTTCCCCCGCGATATTTCGATCAGATTCCGTGATGTAGATCTGTTTTCTGTTTACCTACCAGTTTCTGTAAGGTGGTCCAGTTCATGAAATCCGAATCTGCTTCTATAATATTGATTATTTTCCGTACTGTGTTCCCGTTTCTCTACTCTGGACCAGTTTCTGGACTGTGGATGGGTTACCGTAACTACTACCCTCTCATCACCTAACTGTTCGATAACCCTAGTATTTGTTAGATACTGTGCACTTCTGACGACCTCTCGTCCCATTGGATTATTGGAAAAGAGGTCGCAACCTCAAAAATGTACTGAATATTTGTGATATTCAAGTGATGAGTAGGTGGACACTCCATGAAGCACGAAACGCGCATCTCTTCTCTCAGATCCTTCTTCGGAATTGAATAACGAAACTGAGCGACTCCTCATTTACTGAAACAGTCGCGGTGAATTACGGGTGTTTCGAGTGGTTGCAGTGGAAGGGGTAGCGAGTAGGTACCCTGGATGTGCAGCTGAATGATTTATAATGTACCTATTGTATGGTCTGCGACGGACCTACAATTGTTGCCGGCACAATAGCAGACTAGAGCGACCTTTCACAACTCCAACTGCTCGTTCCAGCATAAATAGGAACAGGATGGATGAAATTTTGACCTCTCTTTGTCTCGAGTTGCGGTGTTCAAATATCACGTGGGAGCCTTGTGGAATTGGGGCCCTGCTATAGACGGCTCCAGTTCCCAGCAGGCTCGACACTGGGGATGAAACGCCTGGAACATTAATGATATTGAATTGATTGATACGAAAAATCGATTTATAGGCGGAAATAATTGATTCTCCAAATCGGTGTCACCATCTTTGAAAAGTGGAAGGACGATCCATCACCTTGATTGCAGGGGCATTCGTGTTCGTATATTCTAGCTGTATTCATTTAAGCAGCCTCCGAGGTATTTGCTAATACGGAATCACCTTTTCGGCTAATTTTCGTTACATAATAATTGGACGTTTACCAACATCATTTGAAATTTGAAAATTTTCACAAGATTATCCAAGTCATGAGATGTATGACGTGTACATGTAACGATTTTAGGTAGACTCTAACCACTGAAAACACATCTTTCTCATCGTTGTTAAATATTAAAACATATCTACATGGATGCTTTAGTAACTTTTAATTATGGGTGTAGGTAATTTCACCCATAGAATGTCAAAAATTATAGCTATTGCAATGGCTAAAAAATGTTTCGCTGTGGGAATTCTAGTAGATTTTCTCCAATGGAGCACATTCAATAAAAATTTAAACGATTTCTTAAATAGGTTTTTCAATTTTTTCTTAGTTTTTTAAATTTATAAAATACGTCAAAGTTTCTGAAAAATTCATGCAGCATGAGTTAATGAGCGAATTTCCAAAGAAATCTTTGGAGCTATGGTTAAAAAAAAATCAAAATATTAGTTATATGAGAGAGCAGCCTAGTGAGTGTGGATCCATTGATCATGCTATTTAAGAGGAACGGCGACTCTGAGACGGTAATGTTTCACTGAGATGTTTTGTATAATTATTCTTTTTCTAAGTGATTAGCATCAAATTTTAGCTTCAGTCTACCGGTAGCGGAAGCTTTGTTTTCACTTATCAAGGTTGAAAAAAAAGTTCTCTAAAATCAAAATTTCCACTCGCGTTTTACGTTTCAGACCTTTCTGAACAATTTTGATTGTTCGATTAAATTTTCAGGGAATGAGCGGGTTGGCGTGTAGACGGTCCCCTATGAAAATCATCACCCCCGGACTGATAGTAGCCACTGCGCATGCGCAAACGTGAATTCCTCATAACCGCCATAACTTTCACATTTGTCATCCGATTTCGATGACATTTTCAGGGATTATGCGGATTAGGTTTTAGATGGTCCCAAATGAAAATCAAGGCCTTAAAATTTACAGTAGACTCTGCGCATGCACAAACGACCAAGGGGGTCTCAGTCGGTCGCCGTTCGTTCGTCGTTCCGGCTCAGTATTTGGCCAAACCGAAGGGACAAAAACTTAAAAAGTAGTACTTAAATTTGAAATTTCAAAGGATGTTAGAAATTTATTAGTGCACGGCCCTAGGGAAATTAAAAACTGAAAGATTGCCGCTGGAATCATCAAAATCGAACAATAATTGCCAGAGAAATATGGAAAGAACCGTTTATCATGGAATAAGTATACTTCTTCCATGCGTCTATTCAGTAGTTTTTCCCATTTTGGTTTATTATTTTCAATGATGAACCTTTGGAATCGACCAAGAAAATTTTTTTTTAACCCCCCTCAAAATTTGATGGTTTACGTTTCAAGTTACGTAGAATCCAAAAATCGAATAAAAATTTGGCCGTCCGTCCGCCGTACGCGGCACTTTTGCCACTTAACAATGACCGACTAACTCAAAAAATTTCGATATAAAGGTATTGTTTTTCCTTCAATTTAAGATTCTGTGGAATTTTTAGAATTTTTTGAGACCACGCGGAGCTCTGTAGGACAAACCGTTCGCTCCCTATGTGATTTCAAGAGTTTGACGTACGATAAATCAGAAACACGAGTGTGAATCTCAAAAGAGGCCTAATCTCCGTTCAAATTTTAGCTGACCGAAATGCGATCGATGTTTTTCTTCATTCTGGATGGATGATTTGTGGCTTTGCAGACGAGTGATCTATATAGAAAAATAATAAACCATTGTGTAATCATTTGCAGCGTTTTTCTTTGGCAATTATTGCTCAATTTTGATGATTCCAGCGGCAATCTTTCAGTTTTTCGATTCCCTCGGGCCATGCACTAATTTCTATAGAGCTCGAACAACGCTCGAATTCAAGCTTTAGACTATATAAAAACTATTCAAATAAAAATAAATGAGAAAACCGCTACTTGGGTAGGTAAAAAATGCTAGAAACTACACTTACCTCTTAGTAACACACCGACAATGGAGAGCTGGTTTCGGGAACTGGTGATGATTTCTTTTTATCACCAACAGAACCGTTACAATGCTGACTTGATTTATTTTTTTTTATTTATTTTTACAACCTCCTCTTTCAAATGGCGACAGATTCAAATCCCTAGGTGGCGCCAAACTCTTATTATATTGAAATGAAATATGAAGTGACGAACACTGGTTCCATATTTGCGCCTGACGATAATTGGTGACTCTACCCTAATGAATTTCTAAAATCCTTGAAAATTTCAAGTTAAGCTACATTTCATGGGAAAAACAACTGAATTCGCCTTCAGTTTCGAGAAATACTGACCCGGAACGAGGAACGAACGGCGACCGACTGAGATCCCCTCAATGGAGGAACGAAGGCAAAGTTGCTGGTATACGGCATTAGAAGCTGCCTCTAATGATTGCCTATAATATAAAGGGTGGTATCGGCGAAATATCCAGCGGGGTAGAACATGTTAACAAGTTATCGCATTTTTATCGAGAGAGGGGGAGTCTGAAAGGACCTTCCGGCACTTGAGAGGGTAAGAAGGCAACTCAGTGATGGGGAGGGTGTGTGGAAGTTGCCTACTTCTATGGCTGGCGAGGTGTGGTAAGGCGGACACCGCTCCGACATCAGCAGCGAGCGGGAGGAGTTTCAGGGGGGACCACCAGTGCGGAAACTGCGATGCGGCGCGAAACGAATAGAAGGGATCGAGGGTCGGAGGAATATTGTCGCTCGACCCTGAGGGCCTAACGCTAGAGTGGTTTTAGGTACCTAATTCCGTTTCAGGTGAACTGGTACCCCTTTTTCCAACGAGTTGATTCCCCAATGTTATTCAGGGGGTCGGTATATAGTTATATGACTCGGAGTTACGACTGCGCCGCGTGTTGACTCAGAAACCACTTGATGTTTGCAGTACAGATTGTTTACTCTCCCTCCACCTTCCACAGGGCGTTTCAATAACCAACCAAGACGTTTCTTTGCCTTCACCCCATTCGAATCCCTTCAACCACATTTATAAATGTGTTTAACGTTTCATACTGACTCTTGCATATTCTCCCTAACGCTACCCTCGACCCTCCTATCATCTATCACGTTCTTCGAGATTTGAGTCTAATTCTCATTCCAGAGACTTGGTATGTTGATTAAATAATATCGAAGTATCAACGGATCGGGTTGAACATTGACGAGAACTTATGGTTTATTATTTTCAACATGGAAATAAAAAAAACCTCCCTAAAAATTCAAATTCAAATCTACGTTTCATACGTTTCAAAATTGAAATTTACGTTTCAAGGCACGAGAATCCAAAAATCGAATAAAAATTTGGCCGTCCGCGGCACTTTCCTCACTTAGCATTGTCCGATTTTGATGAAATTTGGTATGTGGGCTCCATTTGGGACACAAAATGGGACATCAAGAATCGACCGTCGAATTGCCAGGGCACAACGTCTCCATCAAACTACTGATGGAGCTGAACTGGTAAAATCACGCGATAACGGAGCTAGCACGGCATGGATCAGGAACCCTTCAGCGAAACTATGGGGATGGAGGTCGTTGGGTATGGTGAAAGTCCATTCTGGTTCTCTACCAACAGGAGTGAGGAGGACAAGAGGCAGGCGTACCGGCAGCAGCCATCTATGCCGAATGGGATGTCAAACACCCGAAACAGCCTCGCATGTGCTCCAGATTTGCCCAGCCGTGGTAAGACCCAGGTGTGCCCGTCACAATTCTGCCCTGAACCTACTGGAAGCCTACGCTCGCCGTTAAGGATGGCCAGTATGGCTAGAGCCACACTTTAACCTGGAACAGCGAGGTTATCGTCCAGACCTCTTGGTGGTTACACCAAGAGGAGCCTTCATTATTGATGTCTCAGTGGTCGAGATCACTCACAGACATCAATGCTTCCAAAATTAAAAAATATGAAGTTGACGCATTACTACATGCTGCAGCAGCACTTGCAGACATTCAGCGAAACCAACTAAAGGTGATTGGAGCAACGATCACCTGGAGAGGGATATGGCATGGCAAGTCAGCCAAGGATCTGATTCGGGCTGGTTACCCACTGTTTATCCTGGAGTGGATGACCACCCGAGTCCTAACAGGAGGATCATTCATCTGGTCTAAATTCAGAGCTACAGCCACACGACAGCGTGCCACGGCTAGAGCAAGTGGGCCCCGTGGGACTTGGAGCTGAACTCGAACCCCATGGGGAGGAGAAGCGTCGACTGATGGCATAACCAGAAGAGGCACAATCCTCCCTCCATCATTCCTGGGATAAGGTGATACAACCTTGTCCCTCACCCCAATGTCCGCTGTAAGTAGGTGGTGACAATGACAAAGACGAGTGATCAATATAGAAAAATAATAAACCTTTGTGTACTAATTTGCAGCGTTTTTGTATGAATCATCTCCAAATTTCGTCTACTCTCACTTTGCAAGACCTCTTCATCTAAAACTAAGTGGATCACTACTAGATTGCGGGCAGGTTGGTCACGCGGAGCCCTGTAGGTCAAACCGTTCGCACCCTACGAGAATTTAAGTGTTTGACTTACGATAAATCAGAAACACGCGAGCATTGCTAGAGCCACACTTCAACCTGTAATAGCGAGGTTATCGTCCTGACCTTAAGAGGAACTTTGATTATTGATGTCTCAGTTGGCTCCGGCCAGAGATCACTCGCTTCCAAAATTCAAAATTATGAAGTTGACGCATTGCTAGAGAGGCTGCAGCAGCACTTGCAAACATTCAGCGAATCCAGCTAAAAGTGATTGGAGCAACTATCACCTGGCGAGGGATATGGCATGGCAAGTCAGCCAAGGATCTGATTCGAGCTGGTTACTCACTGTTCATCCTAGAGTGGAAGACCACCTGAGTCCTAACAGGAGGATCATTTATCTGGTCCACATTCAGGGCTATGGCCACACGACGGCGTGCCACGGCTCGAGCAAATGAGCCCTGTGTGACTTGGAGCTGAACTCGAACTCCATAGGAAGGAAAAGCTTCGACTGATGGCATAGCCAGAAGAGACACAATCCTCTCTCCATCATTCCTGGGACAAGGCTCGAGCAAATGGGTCCCGTGGGACTTGTAGCTGAACTCGAACCCCATGGGGAGGAGAAGCGTCGACTGATGGCATAGCCAGAAGAGACACAATCCTCCCTCCATCATTGGTGGGATAAAGTGATTCAACCTTGTCCTTCACCTCGAGGTCGGATTTCGGACCCCGATACGAAGCAGCCAGATGGGCATGACTGCTGAATGTAAATATTTATGTACAATACCATCGATTGTAGTGGTGAAATATTTTTTCCAAATGTAAATTGTTAATGGTATGTAGGCTCCATTTGGGGTCTAGTTGTGCCTCGAAGCTTTTGCTTAATGTAGGTCACTTCTAAGGGTTGAAATTTTGAAAACGCCCTACCTCGAAAAATTTTGATATAAGGTATTGTTTTTGCATCAATTTATGATAATATTCCTGAATTTTTAGAGACCACGCGGAGCCCTGTAGGAAAAACCGACTTACGATAAATCAGAAACACGAGCGTGAATTGCAAAAGAGTCCAAACCTCCGTTCAAATTATAGCTGACCGAAGTTCTTCTTCATGTTGGTTGGTGGTAGCAATGGCAAAGCCGTGTTCTTTGCAGACGAGTGATCTATACAGGGTGTCTATACTTAAGATGGGCATAACTTCAAGGTTCGATTCTACAAGGTATTTCCAACAAAAAATGTCTCTTAGCAATTTTCTTTTAACCAACTCAAAATTCCTTTTTTTTCACTTTAAAGTTTTTTTTCGCGTTTTAGACCTTACGGCACTGATATGGTTATAACTACCTTATTTCTCCTGAAAATTCAAATCTGACTACACCGTTAGAGTGAGCGTTAAATGCCTAAGCTATCTAGTGCAAAATCAAAATCTTTCAGCAATCAAATATTTTCAAAAAATCAAGTCGAAAATCAAACTTTAAAATTTTTTCTAAACTTGACTTTTTTTTACCAAAGTTTTCACTCTAAATCCCTGCCTATTTCGATGGGCGCTCTTCGGAGAAAACATGCTCAAATAGACAGATTTCCAACGGTATATCAATTTTTCTTTTCAACATTGAAATTGGAAAAGTAAATGAAGTTTGAATGTAAAAAAAAACGTGTGTTTTACAAGAAAATCCAGTGTTTTAAGCGGTTTATGGTCCCCCTCGATCTCAAGATGGCTTGACGATTTTGGTATCATTTTCTATGTAACGTTGTACGCTGAATCCAATGGTGATACTTCCGAATGATTCTGACAGCTAGAAAGTGGATTTCTCGAGAAAAAAAAAACCTTCGTTTTTCGTTCATAAAATGCGCATTATTCGTATATATATCGTAGTGAGCATAAAGTAACACCTTTGTTCTCAATAAAAACTTCAATCCACTAGAAATTCGGTGTTTTTATTAAGTAGAAAGGTGTTACTTTACGCTCACTACCATATCTACGAATAATGTTAAAAAGAAAAATTGATGGACCGTTGGAAAGCTGACTATTTGAGCATGTTTTCTCCGAAGAGCGCCCATCGAAATAGGCAGGGATTTAGAGTGAAAACTTTGGTCGAAAAAAGTCAAGTTTCGAAAAAAATTTAAAGTTTGCTTTTTGACTTGATTTTTTGAAACTATTTTATTGCTGAAAGATTTTGATTTTGCACTAGGTAGCTTAGGAATTTAACGCTCTTTCTAACGGTGTAGTTAGATTTGAATTTTCAGGAGAAATAAGGTAGTTATGACCATATCAGTGCCGTAAGATCGAAAACGCGAAAAAAAGGAATTTTGAGATGGTTAAAAGAAAATTGCTGTTTTTCATTACTTTTCGACGCTGAATCACGAGGTGGTATGTATTTGGGATTTAACTGGAATTTTTTGAAACGGCGAAAATTATGTGGTTTTTAGCAGAAAACCGCTCCTTTCCCATCCTTATGAGTTACGACGTTATTTTAATTAGTTCAGGTGGCTAGAGTGGGGTAGAGTTAGTGCAACGCAAGCACTTTAGCTGTAATATTGTTGCCTCGGTAACGCACGATTTTAGGGTTATTCCTACGCAAAAAATCGATGCATTTCAAAGATCGAGGTTTTCCAAAACAATGGATCAGTAACATCTCTTCTTTCTCCAGGATCTCGTTCACTTCCTACGAGAGGAGGTTCTAGTTGGGAGGTTGAAAAAATTCTTTCGCGAGAAAAAAAAGGTAAATGGTGTAAGAGGAAGAGTAGGCTAGAACACCGCTCGTTACGCATTCCAACGAAGCCTTGAACCAGAAGGACAATGAATAGTTAAGAAAAACATTCACTTTAAAACCTGTAGGCACCGGGATTTCTCACTTTATTCATTTTGGGCCGCAAAGGCCCCATACTTTCCACGGGCATTATATTGAATAATTCAACCAGGATTTTTTTTTCTGCCGGTGTCTGTTCAGCGGTGGAAGAATCAAAATGCCCGCTCTTCCCTGCATCTTTTTTTTTCAAAGAATTTTCTTCACTATTCTCTACCGTGCTGTAAAAGAGAAGAAACGAACGTGTAGGTCGTGAAGGAGGGTTTTAAAACTTTTATTCCTATTCCAAAGCCAACTGTTTAAATATCATGTTAGGCTCGAGCCATTTCATGAGAAATATGCGACCTCCAGGGGTGTCAGTGGTTAGGGGGGGGGGGGGGGGGGTCAAAGAGCAGAAGGGGTGAGAAAGGTCAAAAAAGGGGAGAGGCCAGACCCCGGAACATTTTCGTGATCCCAATTTTTTTGTTTCTTTTTTTACCCTACTCTTTTATATTAGCTTCAGGACATTTCCCCCTCCCCTGGCCGATGTTAGACGTGAAATACTGGTTACGGGCGACCGAACCCTCAACCTCTTCAGATTACCTCCACGATTGTGAGGTTCGGCCTCGCCCCCGACTGTCATTGTACACTGGCGTCCGTTCGCTGGGCTCGGTCATTCAAGTGGGTATCACTGATCTGGCTCTTGGATGCAAGTCTCGCTGTTTTACAAGATTGCGGTTTTGGATTGTAAGCTCTCTCCGTGTTCCTATCGGTTCCTGTACCTATCAATACTAAAACAACGATCGGGAACCTAATATGACTTAAGGTGCGTTTAGACGAGCAACTAAAATTGCCGCAACCCAGCAATTCCGCAATTTTTCTCTTTCCCTTTCTTTAAAAGTTGAGCAACTCCGAGCAATTAATTGCCTGCAGTTGCTCAGTCGTTCTTCAAACACGTTCCCCTTGAGGAACGAGATACGATGTGGGAAGAAGAAGTGAATTTTGCTGCTGCTGTGGTGGTCCTGGCTGCGGAGTACCACGGAGAGGAAAAGGAGAAGAAAGTTATGGCAGCGAGAGTACTTCGTGCAGCGAGAATAGACTTCGGCGGTCGTTCATGAACTCCTGTTGGACAATTTCTTGTTTATCAACTTCACCAGGATGTCCAAATCGGATTTTGAAATGCTCGTATCATTAATCGGTCCTAAGATCAAGAAAGTAGACACTTTCTTGAAGTGCCATACATTAAATACTCAATTCCCAGAATATTGGACGTTAATTTCTCCTGGAAAGAATAAAATTGTGAATTATTCACAGGAAAATGTATACAAAAGTATTAATCAATCAATTATTATATTTCCTTGTGAATTCTTTGAATGTCACCTTCCTCGATGTTTTCCCATAAAAAAATTGTGGGCAATTGAAGCCCACTGGCGATGGACTTCAAAAATTGCCGGCTTCACGACAATATGGAGCAACACCAGGCAATTATTGTCGGAGACTCGATCGCTCTCCCAGTAGGGAAAACATTGCCGCAACGCAAAGCCGCAATCCTCGTTTGAGCAATAATTGCCGTTAAAAGTTGCTCGTCTAAACGCACCTTAACCCTAGAATGGAAACAATGAGTAAATCTTACTCCTCAAAACCTTCAGTAGGTAACACTGGCAGAATTTAGGTGGGTGGCGCCCCCTGGCTCCTGCTATGCTTCCTTCAAGGTTTCTAGTCAGCTGTGATAGTGCACCTAGGAAGGTCAGGTGCTTCCCCTTTGGGTGGCTCAACCCTTCTCAAAAGTAAGTGAGTAAAAATTACTCAACACTTCCAATACTGTAGGTCCAGAGGCTATATTACTCCTCATTTCCATTAGAAGGCCCACCAAGGGAGTCAGTTTTACTTTTGTTTTCCATTAACAGCAGGTAGGAAATCTCACATATCCATAATATTAAATTTGAATTTCTTTTTCATGAAGGTACATAATAACGGTTATTTTACCGAGGCAATCAGGTGAGGAAAAACGACGTTTTAGGGGTTCACTACTTGATTTGGAGATTTCCAAACAAGAAAACTTTCTGCCTAACTTGTAACAATTGTTGGACAATTTTTCTATTGACACAGGTGAACAACATGGATAAGAAGAAGGAGTACTCTAACTAAAGTGGAGCCCTTATACCAAATTTCATCAAAATCGGTCCACGGTAACCAAAAAAAGTGCCGGGGATAGCAGAAGGACGGAGAAATTTTTATTCGATTTTAGGATTCTAAGTATCTTGAAACGTAAACCAACAAATTTTGAGAGGGGGTTAAAATTGTTCGATCTCGTAATTTTGAGTTGTTCACATATGGGAAGTTCGTTTTATTGTTTTTCTTTCTATTCGAACTTGGCTGGGTTTACTTTTTGGCTTTGAGAGTGATCATATTTTGCCTTTTCCCCGATATTTTAGTTTTTCCCTAGTTCACTTTATTTTTCACTTGCTACTGTGATAAAGGACTAAAATCGATTTCAGTAATTGGGAATAAGACTGAATTGCCAATGTTTGTGATGGTAAGTGATAGCATTCTCAAGAAGGGACCTACCTGTTTCTTTTTTGCTTCAACGGGATACTGTTTTCTGATGAGAGAAGTGGAAGCTATTTATTTCATTATTTTGCTATAAGAATGAAGTCCGAACGTGTTATTTAGGTACCAACCTGCTTAGAAAACAGCAGACACCTACCTAGTCTGAGAAATAGTTAGGAAAATAGGTACCGCCAAGTTTTTTGAAACCAATTTTGCTATGATTTGACACTAATTTTTGTTCATTTATATTTTTCAATACAGAATGAGTTTCTCACATTATTTATAAATGTTATTCGCCTAAATCCATTACCATTCAAAGAAAAAATGCGAGGAAAAAGGAGGTTTCCTACGTGGGAGTAAAAATTACTCAATTTTCCATTGAGAGGGATGTTTCCATTCTAGGGTTAAGATGCGAAAATATACTCAACTGAAAGTTTTGGTAGCGATGTTCCCGAGCGGCTGGGAAGAGGAGGCGGTGTTGTTCCAGTTATGATACCTCTGTTACTCTTGTTATAATAATACCAGAAGGGTCATTGGATACGCCCAGTATCGAGGCAGAGCCCTTGAGAGAGGGTGACAAAAGTGAAATTTTTCGAAGTAAGGTTTATTTTATGTTATCCATGGAGATAAGTGTAGGGCTGTCACCTTATCACAAAGTACTGAAATGCATGTGTCATCTGGCGGTACTAATACGCTGTACACCTCAGTAATACAGCATACCTGCAATCCACCCTTTAATACGTTCACCCACTCCATTTCCTTGACAATCGCCGTCTCCTCCACCCCATCGCATGTCCCAACCACTTTCAAGGCGATTTCGGAAGGATAATACGGCTGGACGGTATTTTCTCATTTTCCTCCGCGGTAGGAAGAGATTTGATTTCCTGAGGTTTTCGACGTGGAGCCGACCGCTGCCCCACCGCTCTGTCCCTCTTTTATTCTCCCCAGAGGATTCGGGATGAGTCAGCATCAGCTGTAAAAATCCGTCTCCTTCAATCTGCGGGTTCCGAGGGATATTCAACCTCGAAACGGTCCACCCGCTCCACTTCTCGAAAATATACGAAACCAAGACGTAGCTTTGTCTAGATACAGGCCTTGAAGCGAGATTTTTACTACGTTGAGGGGGTCTCAGTCGGTCATTGTTCGTTCCTCGTTTAGGGTTAGTATATCCCTAAATTGCAAGGGCGAAAACTTTTAAAAATGTAGCTGAATTAGAAATTTTCAAGGATTTTCGAAATTGAACAGCAACGCTGTAAATTATTACACAAAGGTTTATTATTTCTCTATATAGATCACTCGTCTGCAAAGAACACGGCTTTGGCATTGTTACCACCAACCAACTTGAAGAAAAACATCGATCGCATTTCGGTCAGCTAAAATTTGAACGGAGATTTGGACTCTTTTGCGATTCAAATTCGTGTTTCTGATTTATCGTCCATTTATTTATTCAACCTTCAAGTTCTCGGAGGAGCGAACAATACCTTACATCAGAATTTTTCAAAATTTTAACCCTTATAATTGACCTACATCAAGCAAAAGCTTCGGGCACAACTAGACCCCAAATGGAGCCTACATACCATTAACAATTTATATTTGGAAAAAATATTTCACCACTACAATCGATGGAGTTGTACATAAATATTTACATCACGGCGTTGTATCAGCACTCAGCAGTCATGTCCATCTGGCTGCTTGGTATCAGGGTCCGAAATCCGACCTCGGACATTGGGGTGAGGGACAAGGTTGAATCACCTTATCCCACGAATGATGGAGGGCGGATTGTGCCTCTTCTGGCTAAGCCATCAGTCGACGCTTCTCCTCCCCATGGGGTCGAGTTCAGCTACAAGTCCCACGGGGTTCAGCCCATTTGCTCGAGCCGTGGCACGCCCTCGTGTGGCCGTAGCTCTGAATTTAGACCAGATGAATGGTCCTCCTGTTAGGACTCGGGTGGTCATCCACTCTAGGATGAACAGTGGGTAACCAGCCCGAATCAGATCCTTGGCTGACTTGCCATGCCATATCCCTCTCCAGGTGATAGTTGCTCCAATTACCTTTAGTTGGTTTCGCTGAATGTTTGCAAATGCTGCTGCAGCCTCTAGTAAAGTGTCAACTTCATATTTTTGAAGCATTGATGTCTGCGAGTGATCTCTGGCCGGAGCATGAGAAATTTCATCAAAATCGGTCAGTGCTAAGTGAGGAAGAAATTTTGAGGGGGGTTAAACAATTTTTTTTTCTTTGCCGATTCCAAAGGTTCATTATTGAAAATAATAAACCAAAATGGGAAAAACATAACTGAACAAACGGGTTTTCCGTTTTGAATGAAGTTTCTGGATTTCGGGACTCCCAAATTTTTACAAAGAAGGTTACTTCCTACAACTTCGTGCCCTTGGATTTCTATAGCAGCGTATTCAAACCTTCCAGAGACCCGATAGCATTGGTTACATAGAAGTCCTTATCTAACAGGTATCAGTACGTATCTGGTGTCGCTTTATCTCATTTGCATCGATATCAGTAGGATAAATGATGCGATTCAATGACGTCACACTCCAACGTCCGGTTCTTCACAGGTTGTAGAGATGAGCGTCGGCTCTGGAGGAAGGCGGGATTGACAATGGAGTTTCAACAGGACCGGGACGTCAAAATCTCTTTCTGGGAGCCCCTCGTGCGAATATTATATAGTAAATGCCCCGTTGTGTTCCGGCGGGGCTTATCTTTGAAATTGTTTCCGCGAGTTCGCCCACCGGAAGCCGAGTCTACCCACATCTTTGTGACTGACGGGCCCCCATCCTGGATCTCCTGCCAGGGGAACAGCTTTATTTTCCACCGGCTCGGACTCGCATTGGAACCTGGTGGCTGAACTGGTCCAAAACTGGCAGCAGACTCGAATCGTTTCAATTCCCCTTCAGGTTTAAAACAGGTCCTGTACAGCCTTCCAAAGTAGAAAACGCTGCAAATTATTACACAAAGGTTTATTGTTTTTCTATAAAGATCACTCGTCTGCAAAGAACACGGCTTTGCCATTGTTAGCAACGATAGATACTACCTACCCACCACGTACCTACACATTTTGGTCAGTTGAACTTGAACGGAGATTAGGCCTCTTTTGCGGTTCACACTCGTGTTTTCAATTTATCGTGAGACCACTCTCCTCATACGTAGCGAACCGTTGGTCCTTTTAAGAGCACTGGGAGGTCTCATTCGATTTTAAAAATTCAATATCATTTTAAATTGATGAAAAAACGATGCCTTTAGGTATATTGAAAGTTTATGAGCTACGGCGTTTTCTAAATTTCAGCTCCTATTTGCAAACCTTAGAAGTGACTGAAATCAATCAACAGCTCTGGGGCAGAACAACCAGACCCGATATGAAGCCCACGTACAAATAAAATCAAAATCGGCTCATGGTAACTAAGGGAAGTGGCACATCTTAGGGATTTCAGATTATTCAAAATGAATCATTAAAATCGAATCGATCTTCAAGAAAAAAATCTGAAAAAATCGATACGATTTTCTCAAGAATCGATAGTATTCAAGCGAAAGCCATACTTAAGTAATTACCAAAAGCTGAAGCCTACCTATATGTAGAATGTTTACTTGAATTCTATTAATATGAGAAATACAAGTAGTTGGATTTGACTGATTTTTTTTTTTTTTTGACAATTTACGTCACGAAAAAGCTGTTCACCTCCTGCGTAAATGATAACTAACTAATTTTTCTTCATGACTTATTATTTTTGTTCCCCTTTGTGGTTGTGTTGGCTGTTGACTATAATTCATTTTCCTCAATCAGCTAACGGAAAGAATTTGGCAGAATCTCAAATTATTGAATTGATTCTCCAGGGGGAAAAAAATAATCTAAAAATGTCGATAGTTTTTTTCAAAAGAATCGATTCTGTCTTGCCATCCCTAGTATAACTTAAACATTTATTTTCACATTTTTAATCAGAAATCCAAGAACACTTGAGGGGTTCAGCTGTGGCCGAGCGAGCTTCGGCATGTGTCTCTGGAGACGAGACTCGGACCGGTTGAAGGGACCGTGAGTTCGAGGCTCGCCTCGGGAGCATTTTTTCGGGTGAGTCGGTCGCAGTTCCCCCTCGTCCCAACCCAGGGCGGTGAGGCTAATGGGAAGCCATGAGCGAAATCATCAGAACAAATTCTGATCTTCGCAGTCGGACGAAAATCCAACCTGAAATGGTTGTTTACTTTACTAAGAACACTTGTACACCTAAAAAGAATAACAATATATAATATTATATGACAATATATTATGTTGCATATAATTTACATTTGATAATACATGATTATTAAATAATGATAATAATAATTAAAAGATGACAACTTAACTAATGAAAAATAAATGCAAATAAATGTATTTAAAATTTGATACCACTTGCGAAAATCTTGTTCATTCGTGATGGTGATGGATCAGTGCCTCCTCTTAGGTATGTCCCCAAAGTATTGATACTTTTTTCTCTGATTTATATCGTAGTATCGATACTTTTTTTCCAGTATCGGAGGCAATGCTTTATTTTCTCTCTCAGATTTTATCTGTTTCAACACCTACGACATGGAGGTACCTACGTGACAGTACCTCTATCTCTACGTAGATTGTTGGGAGACCAACAAACTTCAACAAATTAAACGAATTGGTCTCTAAGATAACCTGCTGTCCTCCATCATCTAGGAAAGACCACCAAAATGTTAACCCAACCAAGTGAAATACGAAAACAAGTGCCTGAACAAAAAACAAAAAAATTAAATAAAAAAAATGAGTGATTTAATTTTTGTTCATTTTATATTAATTATTATCCTCGCGATGGAGAGATGTCACACTGATGGAGAGAAACATAAACATTTTCACCCATCTTTTTGAAAGTATCGATACTTTTTGAAAGTATCGTATCGATACTTTTTGATACTTTCTAAATGTATCGATACGATATTATATCAATACTTTTGAAGTATCGTACATCCCTACCTCCTCTTCCCCTTCAACAACCCTGCACCGCCAACTGGTCCTTGACTGCCGAGACAAGGCGTTCCATAAAAAGGCCAGACTATCGAGGCAAGGCAGTCAAGTGGAGGTTCCTGGCCAATATTTTCATAAACTCTTCATCGTCATTTAGGCCTGTGAACCGATTGAGTGAATTTCGTAGAAATCACATTCTGAACATTGTTGATCGAATTCATTACAATAAGTTGTCAATGAGACTTATCTCACCTTTTCATTTTTCAGGTAAATTTGTCACATCGACATTCCTCCGTTCCCCTTCATAGACCTCTCTACGTGAGTATGGAACAAATATATTTCCTACAATTTTTTCTAATAATAAGAAAGCCATTACCATAGATTGAGATATTTCCTGGGAAATGGTAACAGTAGAAATTGGTTAAGATTAAAAGCACTGCAAATCACTATGCATAGGTTAATTATTTATCTGTATAGATCACACATCTGAAAAGAACATTTTGCATTTGTCAATACGGTCGATTAGTAACTGTCAGTTAGTATCTACTCTTTTCATATATTAAGAAGGATTATAATTGACGGCCTTCAATCGAGAGACTAGATCCTTAACTTCAACTAGAGAGATTTAAACTGACTTTCAAGTTCGAACATACATGTGCCATTCACACTCGTGTTTCGGACGCACCACAATAATCGCGTATTTATTGAGTTATCAACCAGAGGTGCTACTTACCTACTTCACAATCAAGTTTATTTGGAAGAAATAAACCTTCACACTCTATTCGAAGAAATAGGGAGTTGTGGGTGCCTTCATTCGGAAATTTGACTACTGGTTGCTAAGGACGCAGAACTGAGTACAACACGAAGAAAGATCGCATTTTGGTCAGCTAAAATTTGTACGGAGATTAAGCCTCTTTTGCTATTCACACTCGTGTTTCTGATTTATGTTAAGTCTGACTTTCAAGTTCTAGCAGGGAGTGAACGGCTGGTCCTACAGAGCTCTGGGTGGTCTCATTCTATTCTAAATATTCAATACTATCTAGATTGGACAAAACAATACATTTTCATCGAACGTTTTTGAGCTAGGGCATTTTCAACCCTTAGAAGTGACTTAAATCAACCACAAGACCCTAAATGGAGAGCCCACATTCCAAATTTCATCAAAATCAATCCATGGTAACTGAGGCAAGTGCGTGTACGGACGGCAAAATTTGTATTAGATTTTCGGATTCTTGAAATTCTTTTTCAATTAAAAAAATTGAAATTCTTGAAACGCAAACCAACAAGCTTTGAGTGAGAGTTATTACTTTTTTTTCTTGCTCGATTCGAAAAGTTCAATATTGAAAATATTAAACGAAAATTGATTAGAAAGGTCTAACACGTTAAACGCAAGTGGAAATATTGATTTTGAAAGACTTGAGAGGATTTTTCAAGGAGTATTGGTTAACCCTTAATGTCCTGACGTATCTTTCTGGAAGTACGATTTTCAAGGTTTCTGAAGTTCTATTTATCCATTTTCAAGACGATTTGTTTTGCCTATCTATAAATCGATTGTTTGAACTATCCTTAATACCTGCCTTGAACTATCGATTGTTTGAGAAAAGACAGGGAAATCATCAACCCCTGGGATAATATTGTGACATCAAACAGGTATACATAATAATTCTTGTTCATTTCATCTATAATTCATTGCTTTCAAGTAATCTCTCCGATCCTGAAGAGTTTTTTTCGGTAAATACCGTCAGCCTCTTGAAGTATCTTTGCAGACCCTCACTACAACCCCCACTATACCCCTGCTGAGGTTTCCAAAAAGATACCACCCAGTTTATTTCATCGAATTAAGAAAAATCATATACCACTCGGTCAAAACCAGACACTCCACGCCTCTTAATTAGTCAAAATACACCTCAAAAAATTCTGAAAAAAAACAAACAACAAATGTTTTGAACAAGTGGGAAATTAAGGGTTAACTCGGAATCAATAAACCGTTGTGTAATATATGCACCGATTAATTTCTCTAATATTTACGCACTTCCCCGCTGCTATTTACTCGCCTAGCCAGAATCACGGCTTCATTTTCGTTCCTCAAAACACAATACGGGTCATCCAGCGCAGTTGAGAAACGTATCGAATAAACAACCGAATCCGGATTATTGCATACTCAGTGGGCATCCCGTGTTAACAGCGTACGGTTCAGAGCTCGACGTGAACTCGCGGTTTGCGGTCGCCTGCTCCATCCAGCCACTCTAATGTGATAAACTCAGGAACAACAGACTGGAAATGATGTGGCGACGCACCTGCTCCTCCCGGTGTACGATTTTCAATTTTGACATTAACGTTCGGTGTGCTGCGATACTTTGGTGAGGGTTCCAGGCCTGCGTAGGGGTGACATAGAACGGAAAATATCGATGTCGAGGTCGACATTTGATTAAAAAAATAAATAAATAAATAAAACGCTGCAAATTATTACACAAATGTTTATTTGTCCATACAGGGTGTCCCAGAAGTTATGGTCCACCCTCTGGCATTTCCGTATTTAATTACGTAATAAAATGGGCCCAACGCCATTTTTCATATTTTTTTTCATATTTTTTTTGTAAAGAATTTAGGAAAAATACTTTTGCGCAATTGACACTAACTTTGTTTTTTCAAATGGGAACCCCCATTTTTTATTGCAGATTCAGATTCTACGTCAAATTTCATGAGAAATTCATACCCGAATCGATTTTTTTCATTGCGTGCAACTGGTACTTTTCGCGCGCAAAGTGACCAGGGTGCGCAAAAGTGAATTTTTTTAACCCCAAGTGTGGCACATTGTTTTTTCATTATTTTTGACGCTGAATCACGTGGTGAGGTCCTTTCTTCTATTTCATCGTTATTTTTCCAAATTTAGAAGGAAAAATAATGTTTTTGGACTTAATTTTCCCTCACCCTTTCGCAATACGGGTGGGGACCTGGCTAGATTAAAAATAAATTCCTCTCTTCTAAATTTAAAAAAATGTTGGAAAGTAGGTGGGTACTACTTTACTACTTTAATGTAAAAAAAATCAATAAGCTTCTCATCTAAAAACCTTTAAAAAAAATTAAAAGTTACTTGTTACTTGTTTGCAGGCAAAAGGAGGTAATTTCGAGCAGTTGCTGTAATTTTTTAATTTCATTATTATTATCTTAGTTTTTTATTACTACTTTTTTCGGAGATTTTGTAACTTTTAATTTTTTGTTTGAAATTTTGAGATGAGAAGCTTTTTGATTTTTTTTAAACATTAAAGTAGGTAAGTACCTACCTACTTTCCGATATATATTTTTTTTAAATTTAGAAGTGAGGAATTTATTTTTAATCTAGCCAGGTCCCCACCCGTATTGCGAAAGGGTGAGGGAAAATTAAGTCCAAAAACATTATTTTTCCTTCTAAATTTGGAAAAATAACGATGAAATAGAAGAAAGGACCTCACCACGTGATTCAGCGTCAAAAATAATGAAAAAACAATGTGCCACACTTGGGGTTAAAAAAATTCACTTTTGCGCACCCTGGTCACTTTGCGCGCGAAAAGTACCAGTTGCACGCAATGAAAAAAATCGATTCGGGTATGAATTTCTCATGAAATTTGACGTAGAATCTGAATCTGCAATAAAAAATGGGGGTTCTCATTTGAATAAACAAAGTTAGTGTCAATTGCGCACAATTGCGCAAAAGTATTTTTCCTGAATTCTTTACAAAAAAATATGAAAAATGGCGTTGGGCCCATTTTATTACGTAATTAAATACGGAATTGCTGGAGGGTGGACCATAACTTCTGGGACACCCTGTATAGTCTGCAAAGAACACGGCTTGGTAGTACCCAAAATTGGTGAGTATATTTCATATTCCAAGTTCAAATTCCATTTCGATATTCAAATTACAGTGGAAGTTTCCACATCTCAGGAGTGATACACCTGCAGTGTTTGGAAGTTGTTATTTTTGACATGCACATGAAATTCAGTTCGGTGCTTTGGGCAAAACCCTCACTGACCGAAGTCGCGTCCAAAGTTTCTACGAGTATACACGTTGTTTTGGTAGTTGGCATGGGAATTAAGAGGTCAAACTTCGTCTCTGGGGGTTTTTTGGTGTGTTCTTTCCAGCTATTCGGTCAAAATGTAAGAAAAATGTCTGCAAGTATCATTTTTATGCTTACCTGGTTTTTGAAAAAATCACCAAGAGCAGAAACCTGAATGAGGAATTTCACCGAATTCTGTTTGCATTTTTCCTGAATAGTTAATGGTGTGGGATAGATGAAAATCGGGCTGATTTCGGAAAATAAGTCTCCTGTTATTTTTGGGAGACAATCAAAATTTTTAATTTCAAAACTAACCGGGAAAACGGACGTGCAGCGGGAACGCTCGCTGATTGGCTGTTCGGATCGCCGTCTCCTCCCAGTGTTGCCCATTGGAACGACGAAATCGTGTTTTCTAAGAGAAAGTTATCAAACAAAAACAGGGGAAACCTAATTTTCCCCATCTTGCTTTTTCTATTTTTTTCTTCAGTTTTTCGATTTCGAACTGTACTGTTTCGTGAAATTTTGCATCTGGGGACTATGGATTTCTCGATCTCAGCGCTTCAAGCGGCCATAAATGAACTATTCCAGCATGACGTCATTTTCCCGGTTTTTTTTTAACATTCGTATTTTCTACACTGTTTTGTTTATTCGTAAATTAGGAAGTTCGGGCTGAAAGTTTGCCTTAGGGGGTTTTTCGAGGTGCTGAATCCGATTTTGGGGTCAAAAATAGGAAATTCCGACATGGTGAAATTCCTCATTGCAATAACCTGGTAAGCGCCAATTTGTCGCTTACCAGGTTTTTGCAAAAATCACCCAGAGACCAAATCTAAATTTTGAAAACCTGGTAAGCGCCAATGTGTCGCTTAACTGGTAATTGCGAAATTAATTGAACAGAAAATAGAACATTGATAACAGGGAAAGTGCCAGTTTGTCGATTTCCTGTTTGTTGTCACATCAAAAAGAACAGAGACTTTACCAGGAAAATGTCACTCCTAACCTTCTACTGAGGGTGCAAGAAAAAAAAGAAAGCATGATGGTCACCGAATTCATGTAAGTACTTGTACTTACTTGAAAATGTTTATAAAAAGATAGTAGATGATAACAAAATAAATTTGGTTATAACTAACAGGTTCTATGCCATTGATATAGTTCCCTCTCCCTCGATTGATACGTTTTGTGATAGTCAGGGCATAGCTAAATCGTGTTCCTCGTGAACTATGTAATACCTATAGGTACGTAAAACCGGTCGCTCGCCACAATCCACGGATTAGAGCTCCGAATTCGATAGGCAGATAATAAGTCAGACAAGACGAAATCTTTAAAAACGAGAAAACTTTATTGAGAAATCATATGGAATGTATACTAAAACTAAAGGTTTAAAATTATATGAAGGTTGACCCTTGATGACTTCAGTCTTCCAATTCGGGAGAGAAGTCCAATTCTTCCACGTCAAACCCATCTATATAATCTTCGATCAAGGGATCTCCAGTGAAAAGCCTATAAAACGCATGATCGGCTTTCGGTATGAGATGCATCATGCTTTTGATATCATTCAGCTTGGGGTAAGAAATGGGCTTCCCATTCGGCCACAACAAACTTTGTTGTACCGAAGGTTTACGAAGGATTTACCTTTGTTGAACAAAGGTAAATTCTCAGATTAATCTGTCGCTTACCAGCTTGTTGACTCAGATGTTTGGCCCAGCTGAATTTACGCAAATCCCTGGTAAACGACGATCTCTGGCCGTTACCAGGTGTTTACCAATTAGTAGTGACCAATTGGTGCTTACCTGGTATTTGCAATGAAACCTAGTGGCGCTTACTAGGTATTTGCGAAATAAAATTCAACATTTGGCGCTTACCAGGTTTTTGCAAAATAAAAAACCGCGGATACAAGGCTTGTCGCTTACCTGACGTAATAATTTGATTACTTTTAATAAACGTAACTGAATGGAACCACTCCAGAATCGTGAATCCAACGATACCAAAAACTCGATTTTCGATTTTTGTCGCTTACCAGGTATTTGCATGACTGGGTCCAATTGATGTTTTCGAAAAAAAAAGTCGATGTTTCAAGACGTTGATGTGCTTGTTTACATCGAAGGTGGAATTTCTAGATAATGAAGTTTTTGATCGATGTCGCAACCCTACTGGCTAACAGAGATACAAAAACGTGGGTTGTATTCAGATGAATTTCACAATAATTACTCATTTAACGATAGCTTGTCGTCTGGGTGTCGTGGTCGTGTCTGGTTTCATACACGCAGTGGCTACTATCATTCTGTGGACGATGATTTTCAACGGGGACCATCTACACCTAACCCGCAAAATCCCCGAAAATGTCATCGAAATCGGCCTGTGGCAAGGATTTCATGACGGATAGACTATACACGGAACCAAAATTGTTCAGCAAGGACTAAGAGTAATAAATCATAAAATCGTATTCAAAATACGAATACGGGGGAAAATCGTATTCTAAGTGTGAATTGTATTCGTATTCATAATCATAAAATCGCAGATATGATTTGTATTCATAATCGTATTTATGAATAAGAATTTGCCCATCTCTGGTCGGTACTACTCGCTTTGTCTCATGCATTTTTATTTACATTCTTTTAACCATGTTTATTTACTTTCAAGAGAATTTATTATTAGTGCGGTAGTTTTCTCAAAAACATCACTGCCTCTGGTCCGCAGAACTTGAGTACTAAAATAAGACGGCAGGTAAAGCAATTTGAGGAATTTAAGCAAGTTCGAAATAATTACCTTCGTAAGAAAGGACGGACGAATGTCACCTTCACAATCACTGACCGACATTTTGACGAAAAAAAAAGAATTAAAGAAAAACGGACAACTAATTGCACACAATTATTGTCGTTTTCACAAAACGAGAAGGTTAGTAACGCAATCGAGAAAAAAAGTGATTCACAGGATTTGACAGAGATAATGAGCGACAGCACTGCCACTTGTCGCAGAAACCGATGACAAAACGCTGCAAATTATTACACAATGGTTTATTATTTTTCTATATAGATCACTCGTCTACAAAATCACCAACCATCCAATATGAAGGAAAAAAATAAAATAAAAAATAAAAAATAGAAAAAATAAAAAAAAAAAAATAAATAAAAAAAAATTCAAAAAAAATAAATAAAAATCACCAACCATCGATCGCATTTCGGTCAGCTCTAATTTGAACGGAAATTAGGCCTCTTTTGCGATTCACACTCGTGTTTTGATTTATATATATATATTTCAATATAAACCCTTAAATTTTCGTAGGGAGCGAACGGTTTGTCCTACAGAGCTCCGCGTGGTCCCAAAAAATTCTAAAAATTCTATAGAATCTTAAATTGAAGGAAAAACAATACCTTTATATCAAAATTTTTTGAGTTAGGGCGTTTTCAAAATTTCAAAATTGATTTTGGAACCCTTAGAAGTGACCTACATCAACCAAAAGCTTCGGGGCACAACTAGACCGCAAATGGAGCCTACATACCAAATTTCATCAAAATCGGTCAATGCTAAGTGGCAAAAGTGCCGCGGACGGACGGCCAAATTTTTATTCGATTTTTGGATTCTACGTACCTTGAAACGTAAACCATCAAATTTTGAGGGGGTGTTAAAAAATTTTTTTTCTTGGTCGATTCCAAAGGTTCATTATTGGAAATAATAAACCAAAATGGTTCTTTCCCTGTACCGCTTGACATAGATGGTTTTTTCCCTGCACACTGAAACTTGCAGGCGGCTTTACTCTCCGACAAAGGTGGTTTTTCGCCTGTTTCGATCTACCATTACAAAGATCTGCTCATTCTGAATCCAATGATTTCCCTGTACCCTTCATTTGAATTTGATGCTGATACGATAACGGAACGATTCGACACTATCAAATGCAATTAAATTGACGTAATTGTGGTGAAACATTGGTTATAACTAGAGCTCGGAAAATAAGCACGAAATTTCCCCGAAAATATGCACCGGAAACTGGAAAAATATGCCCTTAAAACTGCATACGACTTTGGAATTTCAGTCTTTTAAGAAAGGATGTTCCATATTACTACATTTGTTAGCACTTTTTTCTCCTAGAAAAAAGTTATGAAGCATCAGGTAAAGTAAACAAGCAATTAAAAAAATCAGTTATATATTTTTTATTTACTTTTGTACATTTATACGAACTAGGTATAAAATGTAAAGATGAACTAAAAAAAAAAAAAAAAAAAAAAAGGTGTAAAACAGTGTCTCCTGTCACTTAAAATTTCTTTCGATGCAGAAAACGATCTCTCTACATCGCAAGATACAATAGGCTAACATTTAAAAGTGGAAATATCTTTTGGTGAGTAGGGGGAGTCCCATGAGCTGTATTCTCCTTTGAGAATTTTCGCGATTTGAACCACTGAACACCACCCTGGATTTTTCGATAGGACCCTCTCCAGTTTATCCTTGACGGCTTTTCCAGCTGTTCCATGCCAGTGGCAGCTTTTTTTGAGCAGGTCAGAAACAGCACCTACGGCAGAGACAGAACCCTGGTCTCCACGTGGTTTATCAAAAATGGGGTTTGCATTTATAAAGGCCAAACGATGGGCGACAAAACATTCCAACATTCGATTTCGAATATTGTCTACTTCCAGCACTGACTTTAAGAAAAAATCCAGAATCCGCAAAAAACTGGTAAAATATGCTGCAAAATATGCAAAAATCCCCAGAATGACCGAAATATGAAATTTCAATTTCAATTTAAACCACCGCAAACCCTTCAGAAACCTTCAAATACAAAGATATACCGCATAATAAAAGATATGCAAAATATGCAAATTCCGAGCTCTAGTTATTACCATCGATGGTGAAAACATCGACTATCGGATGCTAAACATCGATAGTTCGGTGATGCTTATCTCTAGTTTCCACTAATACTACCTACTAATAAGCTACCTTGGAAGCAATGTTTTATGGTGATGGAAATTTGTGGAGGTCTAGCTCGGGCAAATCCGAAAAAGAATGTGTCTCCACAGTTACAAGGTCCTCGCAGCTGGTGGTGAGAATTCGATTGGAATGATTCAGTCCCGCTTGCTCGGTAGAAAAATTGATGTTTGAATTCCCTCTGTATTTCTGTGTGAATTGACGCCCGATCTCTGAGGTTGCTAGGGACGGAAAAATGAATAGGTATGCTACAGTCAAGATGGAGGGCGTAGTTTTCCATGAATGAATATACAGTGATGCATCCGATCAATATTCCCTCTCACTCTGGCAGCAGTTTGTTGTTTTTCATCTCGATGGGAAGATCGGGAACTGCGTGTCTCCTCTTGTTATACTCGAACTCACATCGCAGAGACTGGTCTATGATCTGCCCAGTGATTCGTTTCGTTCGAATCGTATAGATTGAAAGATTTCAAACAGTCTATTGAATATGAAGTCCCAATCGGGCACCATGAGAAATGACTTACTCATGGGGGAAAAAAAAGTACCATTTTGCTTCCGAGTCTACCAAGGTAGCGGAAGCTCTGTTTTCACTCTTCACAGTTGGGAAAAAAGTTCTCTGTTTTACGTTTTAGACCTTCCTGAACAAATTTGGTTCTGTGTCTGTCATGAAATCCTTGTAACGGGAATACATGTAGAAGTAAAGTAAGAGGGGTTTTTGACGAAAAAAAAATCTCATGTCATTTTCAATAACTTTCATTTGTGGAGAACTTTCGACAACCCTCTGGTTGTCATTGTCAGTCCAACAGTGAGAGGACCAGATTTCTGTGTGGTGAACGATTTGCCACTACTGCAGATAACTAACAAAACTTGTTCACCAGAAACTTGTTCAGAAATCTTGTCCTCTCACTGTTGGACTGACAATGACAACCAGAGGGTTCTCGAAAGCTCTCCATGAATAAAAGTGATTGGAAACGACAAGGGACTTTGATTATTAAGAAAAACCTTCTTGTATAAAAGAAATTCTAAAACCAAAACACATACCGAGTTATCGTCCGATTTAGATGAAATTCCAGGGATTGTACGGGTTGGCGAGTAGATGGTCCCTTATGAAAATCATCACCTCCGAACTGATAGTAGCCTTGCGCATGCGTAAACATGAATTTCATTGTAACAGTCATATTTTCTCCCAAAATTCGATATAATCTTCGGATATTATGTGAGTTGGCGTGTAGATGGTCCCCTATGAGGGTAGTGCGAGGAACTTGGAGATTTATGTTAAGAGACAAGATAACAAATCACCGGATCATCTATTCTTTCAGATTATGGATACGAGGAAGCTATGTGCCTCACCCACTTGCTAGACGTGTTTTTAATCGTAAATCTCTTCGAAATACGAGTTTTATGTCAATAATTAGTGCTTCCCTAGCAACCAACAACCAAGTAGTAACGATGCTTCGCTGCTAAGTTCTTCCTGTTTCATAATCAACTTGAGAGTGAAGCTTGCGCGAAAATTTGTTTGGTAAGTAGTGACGATGGCAAAGCTGTGTTCTTTAATGGCGAATGATCTACACAGCAAAATATTGAACCTTTGTTTAAAAATTTGCTGTTAAAAACTGTTCTTCCTCATAACCTGTTAAGAAGAACTGGCAACACTGTTTGGGGTTTACAGGCTCAGGCCCACTTTCACCAAACATTCAAAACGAGTTTAAACCAAACGAGGCGAGAGATAAACGACGTTCAGTAAAAATCGTCTTTCACCAGAGCGATTTACGAGTTTAAACACCATCTTGGGGGGTTCGAGTTTAAACGGTCGAAAATCGGCCGAATAAACTAGGAAACCTCGTTTAACTACCAATTCAATATGGCCGCGCATTGATTTGTGATTTGTGAGTTTTCGAAATGAAATTGCGAATTATTTTTGCATTTCGAATTATTTTTGACTCGTCTGACGATGACGACGACGTCCGAGTTGAATCCTGGATCGGATTCCACATTCCGAGATTATGTACGTTACTGAATTTCCGCCTTTCCAAGCCCCGAGTCGTCCAAGTGCTCGACTAGATTGACACTCGCCTCGAGTTCCCGTCATACAAATAAGTTCAACACGTTAATTTAAAATGAATAATGGTTTTTTCAATAACATAATAGTGCAACCTACATTCCTTGGTTGTTTCTATTCGGACCAATTATACAAATTGACCATAATAAAAGACCAGTTCGACCAAAATAAATTTTTATTGAGGTGAAATCGGGGGCCCTCATCTTCGAGTTTACATCCATCGGTAATCATTCAAATTATCGAAGTAAATTCCTACCGTTCAGAAACAGGCGGTGGTCGTTGTGTTTCACTAGGATACATCAAGGAAGGTACACGAGTCTGGAGAAATACTGGAGTTATTACGCTCTTTGTGGCTCAAAGTGATGATGTGTAATAACTCAATAGGTAGGTGACGAAAATATTCAGCAAAATAAAACGAAGGGGACCGGAAAACTCGAAACAAACCGCAGGAATCAGCAAATAATAAAAACAAGGAATTCGAAAAACTGACACTGATAAAGATAAACAAGGCGGCAATCTGCTGATATCAAGCGCGGTAGTGGTTGTTGTTCAACGTTTCTATTGTCCAAATACGTCATAATGTCCAACTTTCATTCGTTTCGCTCAACATTTCAAGTTTAGACAAACTCGATTGTCTTAAACAACGTTTAACGATGATTTGGGTTGGTGAAAGACGCTCGCCATCTTGCCGGGTTTATTCCTTCAGATAAACTATTAACGCGTTTAGCTAAGCAAGTTTAGAACAACTTTTGGTGAAAGTGGGCCTCAGTAACGGTACTTTGTCAGAAATATGCCTTTCAAGCTGGAATGGGATTCCTGGAATGAGGGTTTTGGGAGAAGTTGGAGAACAAAACGTACTTTTGTATTGTTCTAGGAAAATTGTCTGAAAACAGGTACTTCGTTCGCCCACCCAGCTAATTGTGGGGATTATTTAAACGTAGAAACAGGTAACTTTGAACCTGGATAGAAATTTCCTGAGTATCTCGTACGACCGTTCTTGGAACGGATAATCCTCTGATGAGGTCTACTACCAAGAACTCACCTCAGCCTGGTGATGGGTGACCCCCCAGTCCTACCAACTGTGTTGAAATTCGCTTCCGAGTCTACTCAGGTAGTGAAAGCATTGTTTTCACTTATCAGAGTTGAAGAAAATGTTCTAAAAATTCAAAATTTTTCCTCGCGTTTCACGATTTCCTGGACGTTTTTGGTTCCGTGCGTGTGTCTGTCATGAAATCCTTGTAACGGGCATAACTATGTAGGTACGAAGTTATAGTCCGATTTCGATGGAATTATCAGGGATTGTGCGGGTTGGATTGAAGATGGTCTCCTATAAAAATCTTCACCATCTCACTTCTAATAGGAACTGCGCATGTGCAAACTTCAATTTCCTTGATACAGCCGTACTTTCTACATTTTCCATCCGATTTCGAAGAAATATTCAGAGATAGTGCGGGTTGCCGAGTAGATGGTCTCCTATGAGGGAAGTGCGAGGTGTTCAGAGATTAACAACTATGCATCGGATGATCTGCGTGATTATAGATACGAGGAAGCTACGGGTCACACCCACTTAGCAAACGTTTTCGGTTTATTATTTTAAATAAAAAATTTCAACCCCCCTCAAAATCTATTGGTTTACGTCTCTATGTAGAATTCGAAAATCAAATAAAAATTCTGCCGTCCGTCCACCGTACGCGGCACTTTCCTCAGTTACCATGGACCGATTTTGATGAAATTCAGTATAATATGGACTCAATTCGGGGTTTGCCCTGAAGCTTTTGGTTGATGTCAGTCATTTCTAAGGGTTGAAATTTCGAAAACGCCCCAGCTCAAATATGAACAAAAACTGTTGATATAGAGGTATTGTTTTTTCATCAATTTCAAATAGTAATGAATTTTTGGAATCGAATGAGACCACTCAGACGACTAACCGTTCACGGGCGTCGCCCATGGTCCCAAAAAAGCGAAAGGTGCCGTAGTTGAGTGGTCATTTTGATCTGAAACGAAGAGAGTAGAGTTCAAGATGAAGATGATACAGAATGCCAACCTGATTCTGAAAAAACGCTGCAAATTATTACACAATGGTTTATTATTTTTCTATAATATACAATTTTTCTATAATATAGATCTATATTATAGATCACTCGTCTACAAAATCACCAACCATCCAATATGAAGAGAAGAAAAAAAAAAAAAATCAAAATCACCAACCATCGATCGCATTTCGGTCAGCTCTAATTTGAATGGAGATTAGGCCTCTTTTGCGATTCACACTCGTGTTTTGATTTATATATATATATATATATATATATTTCAATATATACCCTTAAATTTTCGTAGGGAGCGAACGGTTTGTCCTACAGAGCTCCGCGTGGTCTCAAAAAATTCTAAAAATTCTATAGAATCTTAAATTGAAGGAAAAACAATACTTTTATATCGAAATTTTTTGAGTTAGGGCGTTTTCAAAATTGATTTTGGAACCCTTAGAAGTGACCCACATCAACCAAAAGCTTCGGGGCACAACTGGACCCCAAATGGAGCCTATCAAAATCGGTCAATGCTAAGTGGCAAAAGTGGCGCGTACGGCGGACGGACGGCCAAATTTTTATTCGATTTTTGGATTCTACGTACCTTGAAACGTAAACCATCAAATTTTGAGGGGGTGTTGAAATTTTTTTTTCTTGGTCGATTCCAAAGGTTCATTATTGAAAATAATAAACCAAAAGAAGATGACAGCTCATCTGACAGCGATTTTCCTCCCCAAACGAAACGACGTGCTCGTAGAAATCGAATTGCCTTCGAGCCGCAGATGATTACGATTTTTTTTAGGAACGGTACGTACCTATCTGATTCATAAAGTATTTCATGATCCATTGATACGTTGTTTGAAAAAATGCCAAGTAAAACATTTTATTACTAGTGGGCCAATTAAAACAATTTTGTTTGTTGTGCTTAGATGAAAACAAACAGTCTATCAACCAAGTGGCATGCTATTTCGTCATGACGGTTGCGACACACGTTTTCAATCAATCCCAGCAGACCAGTTAGTTATCGAAAACATTGATGAGGCTCCATCTACCCTGCAAGAGGCTCAAGAAGCTGTAGTCATAATTGCGGGGATTGCGTGCAACATTCCTATACTAGACATTTCTGTGATTCCCGCTGAAGAGGACCACATCCACGAAGCTACTGAATCTTGCGCGGTCCATGAGATTGCTGAAAATGAAGACACCGTCCACGAAGCTGCTGGATTTAATTCCATCCATGAAACTCAAGATCAACTCAACCTCTACGAAGCTGCTGCTCCTACCCGAACAACCAGAAAGCGATTTGCCGACCCCAGAACCTGGGAGAGAAATGTTAGGAAAAAACTTACAGAAAAAAGTTGTGATCTCTGCAAAGCAGCCAAAATTGTTGGATTGTAAATGCAGATCCGCATGTCGAATGAAAATTTCCATCGAGCATCAACAAGTTCTGTTTGAGGAATATTGGAAGCTTGAAGGGACATTCCGAAAGTAAGATTACCTGTGCCACCTTGTCAAGCAAGAAGACGTGGCGAGGAAGAGGATTAACTGACAAGAATTTTGATAGAACTGCAAGCAGAGTCTATCACTTGTATGAGGAGAATAGAATAGAAACTCGAGTTTGCCTCAATTTTTTTTGCAATACTTTTGATATATCCAAAAACTTAGTGTCTACTTCATTGAAAAAAAAATAAATGCAAATGGAACGTATGGCGGAACTGTAGGGAGGATAGGTAGGCCAGCGACCAACGCCATACCAAAAACGACTATAAGAGACATTCGTATGTGCAAGTAGGTACCAGCTGTACGGGGTCCCTAAGCCTGGGAGGTCTTAGGTGCTAAAATCTTATTATATGGTGAAACGTACAAGGGTATGAAATACTCTTCTTCTTTCCAAGTCGATGCATTTCGAGCGGTGGTCTCCACTCTTCATCAGGATATGTATTAGAAAGAGATACAAGGCGGGGTGGTTCGTTTTTTAAGATATAGTGGGTACTGCAAAAAACAAATAGTTTTCTGGGGTCAAGGATAGGCAATTATACGAATATAGTCGTAGGGGACTTAGTAGGAACCAGATTACTCTTGTATGGCAAATGGTTTACTATGGTGAGAACATACCTTCGAATTGCAAATCAATGTTGCATACATAGGTGTTGGTCGTAGGCAGGGCAACAAATTGCAGGTACAATGGTGGGTAAGTGCAGGCAGCATACCAAAAAATTCGGACAGAAGGGATTACCCTAGGAGAAACTGCGAAAGATACAGATAGGTTTTCAAATTTAGGGTGATGTCAGGGGTGTGGGTATCCATCATTGTGTATGTGCACTAGTAGCATGGTATATAATGATTATAAGAGTAAGAAGGACAAATGTGGAAGACACAACCTAGCAAAAGTTAGCGGGTAATGGTAAAAGGGGAAAGTACCTTCTGGTTAATATGCCGCTGCAAAATTTGACTGACGTTATCAATACAATCATACAAGCGATATGGTATTGACAGGCTCTCATTTCAAGGATAAAACGTAGGTATCTTCAGTTGGCATCCATTTCCAGGGCTAACATGAAACAGGAAAGGGACAAAAAGGTAGAAAATAAGTTGTGAAAAGCTATGATATGAAATCTGGGTATGTACAACTCAATGATTGGAAGGGAGGGGGGGTATTTCAAGCTTATTCGGTCAACTTACCATGGGGTGGTATTTTGTGGATTTCAAAAAGCTTTTTCCAGAACGAACAGAGGTTTCCGGAGTATCCTCACTTCCTATTATTGTTCTTAATACTTTGGTTGAAATGAAATTATCATGCGAAATCCAATAAAGGTTACAGTGGTGGGGGCTGGTCATCCAGTGGGAGCCAGCGACCACACCTATTTGTGAGATGTAAAACTTCGGTCTCCACTGGATTCAAACGAATTATGCGTTAAATTTTGAAAAACTAAATGTGGAAATGCACAATATGAATCGTGTTTGTTTGGAAAAAAAAAGATTTTTTTATATACAAGATGCTAAGACGGGAAAAGATAATTTGAAAGAAAATGGCGAAGGCTGTTGAAAAACGCTGCAAATTATTACACAATGGTTTATTATTTTTCTATATAGATCACTCGTCTACAAAATCACCAACCATCCAATATAAAAAAAATAAAAAAAACAAAAAAAAAAAAAATCAAAATCACCAAGCATTGATCGCATTTTGGTCAGCTCTAATTTGAACGGAGATTAGGCCTCTTTTGCGATTCACACTCGTGTTTTGATTTATATACAGGGTGTCTACACTTTCGATGGGCATAACTTCAGGGTTCGATTCTACAAGGTATTTCCTACAAAAAATGTCTCTTAGCAATTTTCTTTTAACCCACTCAAAATTCTATTTTTTTCACTTTAAAGTTTTTCTTCGCGTTTTCGACCTTACGGCATTGATATGGTCATAACTCCCTTAAATCTCCTGAAAATTCAAATCTGACTACACCGTTAGAAAGAGCGTTAAATTACCAAGCTACCTAAAGCAAAATCAAAATTTTTTAGCAATAAAATAGTATCAAAAAATCAAGTCAAAAAGCGAACTTTAAATTTTTTTTGAAACTTGACTTTCTTCGACCAACGTTTTCACTGTAAATCCCTGCCCATTTCGATGGGCGCTCTTCGGAGAAAACATGCTAAAATTGTCACCTTTCCAACGGTCTATCAATTTTTTTGTTCAAAATTCAAAAAGATAGAGTAAAAGAAGTTTGAATGTCAGAAAACGTGTGTTTTACAAGCAAATCCAGTGTTTCAAGCCGGTTTATGGTCCCCCTCGATCACAAAATGGCTTGACGATTTTGGTGTCATTTTCTATGTAATTATTTACGCTGAATCCAATAGTAATACTTTCGAATGATTCCGACTGCTAGAAAGTGGATTTTTCGAAGAAAACCTTCGGTTTTCGTACATAAAATACACATTATTCGTAGATATGGAAGAAATCATAAAGTAATACCTTTCTACTCAACAAAAACTTCAATCAGCTAGAAATTTGGTGTTTTTATTCAGTAGAAAGGTTTTACTTTATGTACGATGTGAATTTTATGTACGAAAAACGAAGGTTTTCTTCGATAAATTCACTTTCTAGCAGTCGGAATCATTCGAAAGTATTACTATTGGATTCAGCGTAAATAATTACATAGAAAATGATACCAAAATCGTCAAGCCATTTTGAGATCGAGGGGAACCATAAACCGGCTTGAAACACTGGATTTGTTTGTAAAACACACGTTTTTTGACATTCAAACTTCTTTTACTCTTTCTTTTTGAATGTTGAACAGAAAAATTGATAGACCGTTGGAAAGGTGACAATTTGAGCATGTTTTCTCCGAAGAGCGCCCATCGAAATGGGCAGGGATTTACAGTGAAAACGTTGAACAAAGAAAGTCAAGTTTCAAAAAAAATTTAAAGTTCACTTTTTGACTTGATTTTTTGATACTATTTTATTGCTAAAAATTTTTGATTTTGCTTTAGGTAGCTTGATAATTCAACGCTCTTTCTAACGGTGTAGTCAGATTTGAATTTTCAGGAGATTTAAGGGAGTTATGACCATATCAGTGCCGTAAGGTCGAAAACGCGAAGAAAAACTTAAAAGTGAAAAAAATAGAATTTTGAGTGGGTTAAAAGAAAATTGCTAAGAGACATTTTTTGTAGGAAATACCTTGTAGAATCGAACCCTGAAGTTATGCCCATCGAAAGTGTAGACACCCTGTATATATATTTCAATATAAACCCTTAAATTTTCGTAGGGAGCGAACGGTTTGTCCTACAGAGCTCCGCGTGGTCTCAAAAAATTCTAAAAATTCTATAGAATCCTAAATTGAAGGAAAAACGATACCTTTATATCAAAATTTTTTGAGTTAGGGCGTTTTCATAATTTCAAAATTGATTTTGGAACCCTTAGAAGTGACCTACATCAACCAAAAGCTTCGGGGCACAACTAGACCCCAAATGGAGCCTACATACCAAATTTCATCAAAATCGGTCAATGCTAAGTGGCAAAAGTGCCGCGTACGGCGGACGGCGTACGGCGGACGGACGGCCAAATTTTTATTCGATTTTTGGATTCTACGTACCTTGAAACGTAAACCATCAAATTTTGAGGGGGTGTTAAAATTTTTTTTTCTTGGTCGATTCCAAAGGTTCATTATTGAAAATAATAAACCAAAAGGGGTGCCTTCTGGATTTGGAAGTGCCAAACTGAGATTCACATATTTTATTTTGTGAGTTCTTATATTCATGTATCATATAATTAGAATAGATATAATTTCAAGAAAAATCAAATTCACATTTAAATTTACTTACATCATAGTTGGGTAATTTATAACAAGGTTTGAAAATAGTAGTATGGAAGTATGAGGCTAATGAGTAGGTTTCATGTAGTGCAAAATGAACATAGAAGATGAGGTTGTATGGAAGAGGGGGAGTTGTTCTTTCATCAAGAGTACGTACAGAGGCCCTAAGGGGGGTAAGAAGCGGGCGGAAGAGAGATTTCACTCACAGGAGGGGGGAAAGAAAAGGTACTCAGGGATAACAAAAATTATTGTAATAATAAATGGTTGTAAGCATTATCTATGCTTTCTGACTCCAATTGTGTATTAATGCAGTTGTTGTCCTTTCTTATTTTAATGGCTTCCAGTAGTCTGAGCTTTTTGGTTGTATTTGAGTACCAGGATGGTAGGGTTGGTAAAATCAAATTTGTGTTTACTCCCCTCATTTATGGTGTGCCGTGGTAAGGCTGTGGAAATTTTCCTCTGTTTTATGTCGCTATTATGCCCAATACTACTATTTTCAAACCTTGTTATTAATTACACAACTATGATGTAAGTAAATTTAAATGTGAATTTGATTTTTCTTGAAATTACATCTATTCTAATTATATGATACATGAATATAAGAACTCACAAAATAAAATATGTGAATCTCAGTTTGGCACTTCCAAATCCAGAAGGCACCCCCTTTTTTCAACAGCCTTCGCCATTTTCTTTCAAATTATCTTTTCCCGTCTTAGCATCTTGTATATAAAAAAATCTTTTTTTTCCAAACAAACACGATTCATATTGTGCATTTCCACATTTAGTTTTTCAAAATTTAACGCATAATTCGTTTGAATCCAGTGGAGACCGAAGTTTTACATCTCACAAATAGGTGTGGTCGCTGGCTCCCACTGGATGACCAGCCCCCACCACTGTAACCTTTATTGGATTTCGGATGATAATTTCATTTCAACCAAAGTATTAAGAACAATAATAGGAAGTGAGGATACTCCGGAAACCTCTGTTCGTTCTGGAAAAGCTTTTTGAAATCCACAAAATACCACCCCATGGTAAGTTGACCGAATAAGCTTGAAATACCCCCCCCTCCCTTCCAATCATTGAGTTGTACATACCCAGATTTCATATCATAGCTTTTCACAACTTATTTTCTACCTTTTTGTCCCTTTCCTGTTTCATGTTAGCCCTGGAAATGGATGCCAACTGAAGATACCTACGTTTTATCCTTGAAATGAGAGCCTGTCAATACCATATCGCTTGTATGATTGTATTGATAACGTCAGTCAAATTTTGCAGCGGCATATTAACCAGAAGGTACTTTCCCCTTTTACCATTACCCGCTAACTTTTGCTAGGTTGTGTCTTCCACATTTGTCCTTCTTACTCTTATAATCATTATATACCATGCTACTAGTGCACATACACAATGATGGATACCCACACCCCTGACATCACCCTAAATTTGAAAACCTATCTGTATCTTTCGCAGTTTCTCCAAGGGTAATCCCTTCTGTCCGAATTTTTTGGTATGCTGCCTGCACTTACCCACCATTGTACCTGCAATTTGTTGCCCTGCCTACGACCAACACCTATGTATGCAACATTGATTTGCAATTCGAAGGTATGTTCTCACCATAGTAAACCATTTGCCATACAAGAGTAATCTGGTTCCTACTAAGTCCCCTACGACTATATTCGTATAATTGCCTATCCTTGACCCCAGAAAACTATTTGTTTTTTGCAGTACCCACTATATCTTAAAAAACGAACCACCCCGCCTTGTATCTCTTTCTAATACATATCCTGATGAAGAGTGGAGACCACCGCTCGAAATGCATCGACTTGGAAAGAAGAAGAGTATTTCATACCCTTGTACGTTTCACCATATAATAAGATTTTAGCACCTAAGACCTCCCAGGCTTAGGGACCCCGTACAGCTGGTACCTACTTGCACATACGAATATTGTACTTGCCCAGCTTTTAGAAATATCATTTTGAATAAGAGACATTAATGGTTTCCTGAATAAATTCCCAAAAGTACCCAGCCACTATGGACGTAAGAAGAGCAACCGACTATTTTTGACACCTGATCTGAACATCAAAATCCTCTATAACTCGAACGAAGAGAAAGAACCAGCTCCAGTAAAACTACCAATTTTTCGGAAAGCTTTCAAGTTGCCCGAGCCCCCACTGGCAATTTTTAGACCCAAAACGCTGCAAATAATTACACAATGTTTATTATTTTTCTATAGATCACTTGTCTGCAAAGCCACCAACCATCCAACATGAAGAAAAACATCAATCGTATTTCGGTCAGCTATAATTTGAACGGAGATTAGGCCTCTTTTGCGATTCACAGTCGTGTTTCTGATTTATCGTACGTCCAAACCTTAAATTCTCGTAGTGAGCAAACGGTTTGTCCTACAGAGCTCCGGGTGGTCTCAAAATATGCTAAAAATTCTATAGAATCTTAAATTGAAGGAAAAACGATACCTTCATATCGAAATTTTTGAGTTAGGGCGTATTCAAAATTTCAAAATTTATTTTTGAACCCTTAGAAGTGACCTACATCAACCAAAATCTTCGGGGCACAACTAGACCCCAAAAGGAGCCTACTTACCTAATTTCATCAAAATCGGTCAATGCTAAGTGGCAAAAGTGCTGCGTACGGCGCACGGACGGCCAAATTTTTATTCGATTTTGGTTTATTATTTTCAATAATGAACCTTTGGAATCGACCAAGAAAAAAGATTTTAACACCCCCTCAAAATTTGATGGTTTACGTTTCAAGTCCGTCCGTCCGCCGTAAGCGGCACTTTTGCCACTTAGCATTAACCGATTTTGATGAAATTTGGTATGTAGGCTCCTTTTGGGGTCTAGTTGTGCCCCAAAGATTTTGGTTGATGTAGGTCACTTCTAAGGGTTCAAAAATGAATTTTGAAATTTTGAAAACGCCCTAACTCAAAAAATGTGTAATGTAACGGTATTGTTTTTCCTTCAATTTAAGATTTTATAGAATGTTTAGAATTTTTTGAGACCACGCGGAGCTTTGTAGGACAAACCGTCCGCTCCCTACGAGACTTTAAAGGTTTTACGTACGATAAATCAGAAACACGAGTGTGAATCGGAAAAGAGGCCTAATCTCCGTTCAAATTTTAGCTGACTAAGGGCCGGGGGTACAATTCCCGTTTAAACGTCACTCATCGATTAAACTACTGTTTAAACGGAGAATGCAGTTTAGGGCTGGGGTACAAGTTCCTAAACTACTCTTTTAGTTCCTGATAAGAGCTAAACTAAGACTAAAGTTAAACGGTCGCTGATGGCCGTTTAAGCTGAGCTTAGTGGGTAATAACGAGAAATATTGTTACCAATGTGGTGAAGTATTTTGGTTGAGGTTGAATTTTATTAAATATATTGTAGTAGCTGCTCAACACCTAGTCGGAAAAAGCATTCAACAATTTGAACATTAAAATAGGAAAATATTCCAGCGTTTTATTCAAGTTTCAATGAACTAAAGATAGTTATTTCAAGAACGGAATCAAGAGAGGTAAAGTCACAAAAATTATAAAAAAGGTACATTTGTGTATTTTTTGGAAAAAATATACAGAATATTATCTCAAAACATTATTGATTTGTGATAGGTACAGTCATTTAATAAATAGATATCAGTCAGGTCCTTTACTCAGTTACACAATAATTGATACCTACAGAATAATATTGTATTGATAAAATAAAATGGGAAGGTAGGAGGAAACGACCATTAGGAATAGGGCAGCACCCTTCGTAGGAGACGTATCTTCAGTTGAACATGGTAATCACCTGAAAAAAAGGAATGGGGTGTGATGAAAAGAGTTGTGAAGTAGGTAAGTAACTATGAAGAAGACGGTGAGAAAGTACTTAAAAGAATGTATCTATAGTATTACGAGCAATTTGAGCTACATGAGTTGCTAAAGGTACCTACTTGCTCGTTTTGTAGGAGTGCTTTTTGGTAATACATTCTATCAGGTATTCTACCGATCGTTATGATTATTTACGTACATCAACCAATATTCGGAAGAAAGTTGCTTGCTAGTGAAAGAAATAGTAGTTATCACTACTCACTTTCACATTATCGTCGGAAGTATTCAGCATGCAAAATTTCTTTTAATGATAAGAAATAGGATAAAATTAATATGTCGAAAGTACTCACCAAATCTCCGAAAAACCGGTTCTTGGACGGGAAGACTCTTTCTTGGATTTGGGTCGATCATGAAAGTTAATACGTCGTTTTCATCATTGGTTTGTTTTTATTTATTTTTCGACACTCCTTTCTTTCACCACCAGTGTATTACAATAAATAGAAACGCTAAAATGAAGGTTTTTGAGCCGATTGAAGTAAAAGTCGTCCGCACTTTTATTCTAGCAAAACTCACATTGAGGTTTTAGGTTATCCTGATTAACGTGAAGTTGATGTTTTTCCAACTTCTGCCTTGAAATTCATCAAAAATGTGCAGTTACGAACATGGAACAGCATGGAACCTTTATAGTTCCATGCCGTTTTGTTCTCTTCCTCTTCATCTTCGTCGTCTCTGGATTCCTAAACTCCAGTTTCTTAAACCGAGCTGATAAGGACTTGTACACCCGCCAAACGGGATCTGTAGTTTAAACGGTGTTTCAAAATTAAGCTAAGCTTAGCTATGTCCCCGTTTAAACGATGACTTGTATCCCCGGCCCTAAATTGAGATCGACGTTCGTTCCTTCAAGTTGTACTCAGTTTTGCGTCCTTAGCAATCAGTATTCAAATTTCCTAGTGAAGGCACCACAACTAATAACCCTTTGTTTAAACATTTTCAGCGTCTTTCGAATATATATTTGATCTCTTTTTTCCCCTAGATATTCTTTAGAATCCACAATTTTGGAATTCTTAAAGTTCCATGTTTTGTTTTCTTCTGCTGCATGTTTAGCCGATGCACACCTGGTATCAAAATTATTTTCAAATCTGTGTTTGTTGAGTCAATTTTGAGATGTTCCTTTTCTTACTCGTAGAACGATACAATACGTAGATTCACATTGATTATACGATAAACCATAGATGGTATTGCTTCTTAATTCTTTGGGAGTTTGGGATTTCACTTTACTGAACACAAGATTGTTTGGAGTGTACTTTTTTCAATTTGTATGTTAAAGTAACCTTGTTTTCTGTATTTTCAATGTTATGTTCAACTGATCCACGTAAGAACGATGCTGCTGATTGGCTAAACCACTGGTTTATTGTTCTTTATGGCCCCGAAATGGTGTATAAATATACTGAAACATTGGGCTGAAACGAGTGATTTATTCTTCTGACTGAACCTCAACCTTTGAATCAAGCAGCCGAGAAAAGGAACCTTATCTTGCAATAACTTCGTTGAGATTTTTCTCTTCAACACTTCAAAAACTATCGATTTTGGAGATGAGCACATCGAACTCAGCAGGATAGAGAGCTACGGATTTCAGAATTACTACTTCGTTGTCTTCCCGTATTATTCGATGTGCCACACTTGTTGGAATGGACCCGATGGGCCACAAGATCTGACCGATTACTGGAGTAGGAATGGAGGTCAAGATAGTCCGGGTTCGTTACCTTGAAGGCAGAAACAAGGTCATTAACTCAATCAATAGGAGCCTCTCGATTCTCTTCCACTAATTGAGGTTTGTTCCATCAGCGAGTTTTCACAATAATTATCTTTTAATCGAATTATTGTTCTGGTTGTTACATAACTCCTGTTCCGCTTACGAGCCTTGGAAATGAAATTTATGTCACCTCCCCTCTCTTACTGAATTACCTTCATAATCCAATTGGAAAAATGCTAATAACCTCCTGACACGACGTATTTCTGTCCATGTTTTCTTTAGGTATTAAACATGAGAAAACTGACGAGTCAACTTTATCGTGAGGGGGGATCTGAAGTATCGCAACAAGTCACGACAAAAAATGATTCATAAATAATTGATGAAGTGAGGTCTTGGTATGGATTATTTACCTCCAGACGTCTGAATATAGTCGTAGCAGGTTCTTGCGCACTCACTGTTCAAAAATATACACAATTTAGAATCTTTCGTGATGGAACGATTTCACTCTGTCATATTTCTCAAAATCGGACTATTGAAGAGACGGAACCTCCAAATATACCTATAGAATTGGTAGAATTCACAATTGTCCTATGATTCTACAGAGCTCTGGGTGGTCTCATTCGATTCTCACAAATCGTCAATTTTTTTAATTAATGAAAAAAAAAAATTTGTTTCGCGGGCGTTTTGAAAATTTCTACCCTCAGTTTTCTATAGAGTTGAATTTTTTCTTGCACGATTCCTAATATTTATTTTAGAAAATAATATTCCAGTAACAGGAAGGTTTCGTGAAATTTTGCATCTGGGGACTATAGATTTCTCGATCTCAGCGCTTCAAGCGGCCATAAATGAACTATTCCAGGATGACGCCATTTTCCAGGTTTTTCTAAACATTCGTATTTTCTACACTGTTTTGTTTATTCGTAAATTAGGAAGTAAGGGCTGAAAGTTTGCCTTTGGGGGTTTTTCGAGGTGCTGAATCCGATTTTGGGGTCAAAAATAGGAAATTCCGACATGGTGAAATTCCTCATTTGTTTCAAATGAATCAATCTGACCTCGTGTTATAAAATCCTTCACTATAACTAACAGAACGAAAGAGGCTGATGGACGTAACAGGAAATGTAGGTAATAACCTGCAATGATAAAAAGACGTATCTGCTTTAATGCTTCCATGTATGACAACTTCCATAGTAACTATAGGAACAAAGTAAATGCATCGGAAAACGAGAATTTTCGGTTGATTTTGTTCACTCGCTGATTTATCATTCACGCTCCGACATTCAAACTTGAATATCTCAAAACTTTTTTTTGCAGATACGTCCCTTTGTCATTTTGCCGACGATATATGCATGCGAATGAATTTAAAACCAGTGTTACCTAAACAATCGATACCTACCTAATAAATTTTCGTAATTTCGAAGGAGTCTCGGTTACTCTGACGTTCTTCACCCGCACAAACCCTGAAAACTTCACTCAAGTCGCACTGCAATCTTAGATGATGAAATTGGATTTTGAATGACAGTTTATCGTGATCTTGATAACAACCTGCTGCCTTGCAGGTGCTACCTTGGTAGACTTGGGAGCATTTAAAAGATCTAGGAACGGAATTGGAAGACTAATATACAATTATGACTCGAGTAATTCAGTTCCTTGGTAGGAACATGAAGGGAAAACGGAACGACCTTAGAGAATTCAACTACCGATATAAACCATTACGGTAGTAACTAAGGCTATTTAGGTAATCTCTGCCCCGTCCTCCGCTGAGCCCTGACCTCTCGGTTTAATTATTTACATCAGCTTTGCCAGTAAGTTATTAACTGAATAAATTCAAGCCTTGTTCGGGGAAGAATTCTTAAATTAGAACGATGGTGATTAGTAAATCTCAGGAAACTTATCTGTGCTGGTTTCTCGTCCTTTCTGACTAGCATAATCGATTTCAGATCATCTGAAGGACCGGAGACAAATGGTCAACTTGAATGGAACGAGAAGTGAGGAAGTCAAACTCGATTCTTATTCTGTTCCTCAAGGTACTGTGCTCGGGCCTGTCACATTTATAATGTATGTAAATGATATATCAGAACTGAAGCTGCCTGGTCAGGTACTCCTTTTTGCAGATGACACTGTTTTTTACTGTTCCACTGACTCGTGGGAATCTACGCATAAGCTGGCTGAATTTGGGATGAACATCTTGCATAAGTGGATGCTACGGAATAAGCTGACGTTGAATATAGAAAAAACTACAGTTGTCCCATTCACCCTTGACTATCGTAACCCCCCACAGTTGACTCCCATCACCATCCACGATGCAGAGTGCAATATTCGAAACTGTACTGCCTGTAAGTCTGTGACTATCAGCAACTCCGCTAAATATCTGGGCATAATTTACGATTCCAATATGAAGTTCCAGCAACAAATACTGAGCACCAACATGAAACTTAGAAAATTATTATATGTTTTTTCAAAGCTCACGCCCATACTGGAACGAAAGATGTTGAGACAGGTCTATTTTGCCCTGGTGGAATCGGTGATGTCCTACTGCCTCCCCGTCTGGAGTAGTACGTACGGAACGGTTTTGGACCCAATAGTAAAAACGCAGAAAGCGATAATTAGGAAAATATTGAAGAAAAGTAGACTTGAACATACTGCTCAACTCTTCCAAAATCTACAGATCCTTCCATTCGATAAGCTGATTGCACTGAAAAATATAAGGCAAATAATAAGAGCAAAGCACTACAACCTTCCATCGCATACAGCTAACACAAGGTTTAGTAATAATTATTACATTGGGTATCCATGCATCCGCACAACTTTTGCCCAAAAATCTTATAGGTATAGCGGGCTTCTGGCGTTCAACAATTTGCCCAACTCACTTAGAAAGAATCTATTGTACAATAAGTTTACCCGAGTTGTTAAAGACCAGCTCAGAGAGTGCTTACTGCACACGTAATAAAATAAATAAATAAATAACAATAGTAGGATTATTAAAAAAAATTACATTAATACTTGTTGTAACATAATTATAATTATCATAACATATGTATCTAATTCATAATTCCTATTTTATATCTTCTATCAGCCGATCTCAACTCATCTTCCGCCACGAGCACCTTGCTCATATGGAAGATTAATTTCTTTTGAAAGCCTAACTTGTAATAGTGATCATAAAACCTAAGGCGTTAGAGGTGTAAAACACCTCCTTAGTTACTAACCACATGATGTATTTTGTAATAACTGTTGGAAATAAACCATTTAAAAAAAAAAAAAAAATCTTTAGTAAACACCTAACGAGAAAAAGGAAATATGAAGAGGGGATCTTGCGAAAAAATATGTATTCACCAGATACCATATAGGTATGTAACAGTTTTATTTTCATATTGATTAACATCAGCAAAACCAACTACTCACAATAGGTACGTAAAATGCACACAGCAACTGGGAAACGGAAATATCTGAGATGGTAACGAAACTTGTAGGCTGAAATAGCGACGTCCTGCGATGGATTTGTTTGGGACCGCGAATAATGAAATGGTTCACAATTTCGTTGTCCTTTCTCACTCCCGTATGATACCTACGAGAAGGTGCGCACCAAAGCTCGTGACATGATAAAAACTCCAGCAAAAACACAGACGAAAAACAGCTCGACGGAATAGGAAAAATAACAATGGCGTCCACGTCCGTCGCTTTAAACGAAGATCAAACCGATTAACCAGCCAAAATTGAGCGATCAGCGCCAAACGCCGGATGAACCGAGGAAGGCGTTGATCGCCTCTGGTGAAATCCATTTTCTCGGTTCAGTAGTTGAATCGGCCCTCGAACTCCGATCAAAATGTTGGTGAAACCGGCCCTAAGTATTAATCTAAGATTAGATCATGTTTCAGTTGAAAAGTACATTACACTAAGTATTAATCTAAGATTAGATCATGTTTCAATTGAAAAGTACATTACACTAAGTATTAATCTAAGATTAGATCATGTTTCAATTGAAAAGTACATTACACTAAGTATTAATCTAAGATTAGATCATGTTTCAATTGAAAAGTGCATTACACTAAGTATTAATCTAAAATCAGATCATGTTTCAATTGAAAAGTATATTACACTAAAAATTTGGAATCCATTGCAATAGCAAACATTTTCCAAATGTTTTAAAATTGTTTTTTCATTCCCAAAAAACATTTATTCGATTGATTTAAGGTCTAGGGGCAGATTGCTGGGGTAGATCCTCCAGCAGTTGCGTGCAAATCTCCCTCCGGCTGGCACTCCTGCTTCATTTTCGAAACCCGGACATCTGATGGGAATTCGTTCAGAAATTTCCAAAAACGGCAGAAAAAAATTAAATAATATTTTTGAAAATTGACTCACTCTTGATGCACGAATGGGACTCGGAGGAGGAGGTGCTAACTACAAAATGTGGCTCATCGAAACGAAACCATCCGAGGAGCGTTTTGGCGTCCTCTGCAGTGAATTATTAACGGACTTTATTCCGACGTTTGTGGCTGGAAAGAAAAACATTAACTCATAACTCAGGGTTTGTCGGGAAAAGGGCAATTAACGGTAAATAAATTAGGCTGCTTTCATTGTCTAATTACTTGAAACACGCGAGGCCCAAAAAGCCGCTACAAGAGCAGCCGTATCAAACGACCAAACTTCTGCATTGATCGACTAATTAGGGCGATTCTTTCGTGGATTAGAAAACGCGAATGGCGTCTGCAAATGGAATTTCAGATGACTCGAAGTATATTAGTGAAGCTCGTTCTATATCTGCTTCGACCATCCGACTGAATCTCACTCAAGGCGAATACTCTCCTGTGTGGGAGAAGGTTGTGAATTTTGATAGAATATGCACATGTTTGGCCCAGAGTACCGGTTTTGAGGTCTTGGAATATCAATTGGAAAAAATGGTACACCCCTCATCTTTGTTGCTGTTCGGGAAATTCGAATTTGAAGTTTTTGAAGAAAATGAAACTATTGCAATGACCTCAAAATCCGCATTTAAATTTCTCAAAACCATAAAAGGCCAAGTTTTTTCCCATAACAACTCCATTTTCTCCTCTTTTTTCATGGCAACAAAGCGGCGTCGTAACGTTGAACTTAATCTGTAAGGTTTGGTAGGAAGTTCTCATTCTAAGGCTACTCAAATTGCTAATTCAATGTGAAACACGCAGGAAACCAAGAAATATGCGGGAATTCACAAAATCATAAATTTATGAATATTATCGCCCCCTCATCATGATAATGTCGACACTCTGGTGGAATAAAAAAAAACGCTGCAAATTATTACAAAAAGGTGCTCTGACCAAGGGCTTCACGTTAACTCAGAAAAGACCACCATTGTTCCCTTCACGAACAGAAAGAAACTATCTCTAAAAAAACCCCTTACCTTCATGATGTTAAATATCTGGGGGTCGTCCTAGACCATAAACTCTTGTGGAACAAGCACCTAGAGTATATCCTAAATAAAGGAACCCGAGCATTATGGGCTTGTCAGAACGCTTGGAAAAACATTTTCGAAGTAAAAAAACATTTTTCATCAGATTCGGACGAAAAATGTAAGCGTTATGGCTGTTACAAGGATTTTACGTTTGCGCATGCGCAGAGGCTACTGTCAATATTAAGGCCTTGATTTTCGTTGGGGACCATCTGCAACCTAATCCGCATAATCCCTGAAAATGTCATCGAAATCTATAGCTACTTGAAATACTATCTTAAATTGATGGAAAAACAATAGGTACCTTTATCTCAAAATTTTTCGAGTTAGGGCGTTTTCAAAATTTCAACCCTTAGAAGTGACCTACATCAACCAAAAGCTTCGGGGCATAACTGGACCCAAAATGGAGCCCACATACCAAATTTCATCAAAATCGGTCAATGCTAACTGAGGAAAGTGCCGCGTGTGGCGGAAAATTTTTAATTCGATTTTCGGATTCTACGTGCCTTGAAACGTAATCCAACAAATTTTGAGGGGGGTTAAAAAAATTTCTTGGTCGATTCCAAAGGTTCATTATTGAAAATAATAAACCAAAATGAGCCCGAACTAATCACAGCATTTAGGCGAATCTGGAGAATCTTCAAAACGTTCAAAAAACGCTGCAAATTATTACACAATGGTTTATTATTTTTCTATAGATCACTCGTCTGCAAAGCCACCAACCATCCAACATGAAGAAGAACATCGATCGCATTTCAGTCAGCTTTAATTTGAACGGAGATTAGGCCTCTTTGGCGATTCACACTCGTATTTCTGATATATCGTACGTCCAAATCTTAAATTCTCGTAGGGAGCGAACGGTTTGTCCTACAGTGCTCCGCGTGGTCTCAAAAAATTCTATGGAATTTTAAATGAAAGGAAAAAGAATACCTTCATATCACATTTTTTGAGTTAGGGCGTTTTGAAAATTTCAAAATTCATTTTTGAACCCTTAGAAGTGACCTACATCAACCAAAATCTTCGGGGCACAACTAGACCCCAAATGGAGCCTACATACCAAATTTCATCAAAATCAGTCATTGCCAAATTTTTATTCGATTTTTGGATTCTACGTACCTTGAAAAGTAAACCAACAAATTTTGAGGGGGTGTTAAAAAAAAATTTTTTCTTGTTAAATCCCAAAGGTTCTTTATTGAAAATAATAAACCAAAATTACATCAAAAGTGATGAAAAACACCGCATTTTTCCGGTTCAAGAGGATGATGGAGCCCTGAGGGTTTGTGAGGTGACTCACGAGATGTAAACAAATGCACTATCAAGTTGACCACTCCCATAACACTTTTCCCGGTCATTTTCAATGATGAACCCCCACCTAACCTAGGTTTATGTTGTTGAGATCTCATACTTTGGTAAACATGACAAATAAATAAATCGAATCCAAGTAGGGGAACCCGACGTCCCGCAGAAAACGAGGGGAAATGTAAAGGAATACTTTACCCTCTGATTATGTGCTGGATCGCATTGATGGAGTATGACGATGGGGTAAGCAGGAACCCTCGAGTGATGGTTGAAATTGTAAGGTCGAGGGGGTCTTCATCGTCTACTCGACATATTCTATTAGGAAGGGCAGATATTACCATTTGTCACAGCACACCTCCCCTTCAGCCCCTAATGGCCGAGTTTGACTGGCTCCAACGCCCCAGTTTACGAGTCCCCGCGTTTCGGATGAGTGCGCTGCGTGTCACAGGCCATACATAATCTTCACAACAGCTCTTCAACTCTAAAGATGTTCCAGAGAGCTTCAGGCCACTTTGCCACGAGAATCCAACGATACTCGAAAAAAATCTTAGGTGCAGCATGGACGAATTTCAAAGAAATATTTTTGGACTGATTAAAAGTCAATCTTGAAGTGTAAAAACTATTTGACCGACTTCAAAACCGCTGTAGGCGCGATGGAGGATGTCAATGTGACGTGGGAAGACGTTTTGCTTCCGAGTCCACCAAGGTAGCGCAAGCTTTGTTCCCACTCTTCAAGGTTAAAAAAAATTTTCTCCAAAATCAAAATTTCCACTGGTGTTTTACGTTTCAGACCTTCCTGAACAATTTTTGTTCCGTGTCTGTCCGTTCGTCATGAAATACGAAGTTATTGTCCGATTTCGATGAAATATTCGGGGATCATTCGGAGCAAGGTTTAGATGGTCCCCAATGAAAATCATTGCCCCCAGACTGATAGTAGCCACTGCGCCTGCTAGATGGTCCCCTATGAGGGTTGTGCAAATGCCAAGCCATTTGGGCAATTTTTTATCACATCACCTCCACTAATGAACATCCAGCACATGGAGCTTGTAGTGAAACGTGGTGCAAGTACAAGAAAAACCCTGACACGTATGATCATAAAACTCAGAAGCACTTTCATATCGATCCTGAAATTATGGAAAAGGCGAGGGAGTTGTTCCGGCGCCTTTCAAATTCAACTCTCCTTGCAAAATGCCTCAATGGAAAAACCCAAAACCCAAATGAGAGTATAAATCATTCAATCTGGACGAAGTTACCAAAATCTGTCTTCGTGACTCTCCCAACATTGGAAGCAGGGGTTTTCTGCGCAATACCCGAGTTCAACGATGGAAATGTAAGCCACTTGCTGATACTTGGTGAAATGGGTATACAGCCTGGGCTGAGCTGCTTGAAAATCTTACAGAGAGCAGACGAAAAACGAATAAAAAGAGCTGATGTTGCCGTTACTGCTGTGGCTAAAACAGCGAGACTGAAGAGTCGGCAAAAAAAAAAAAAAAAAAATTTCAGGAGCGCCTACAAAAGGCTGAAAAAGATGGACCTTCCTACAGTGCTGGAGTATTTTGATAAATTTATTTTGATGTTATTATATATTTTATCTTCACCATTGGCAAATAACAATAAATGTGATTATAATATGTAATTTATTTTTTCTTTCCTTTTAGAAAATTTGGAATTTAGGTAAAACTCGTAAGCATTGCAAAAAGTCTAAAATTCAAAATTTCAGCGTTTAGAATTTTTTTATTACTACATGAATAATGTGCTTCACAGCAACTTCCATAAGCATAAAAAAGTGGAAAAAATGGCTTGTGCAAATGTTGAACAAGCAATAGTAGAGTAACTCCACTGGTACCGAAAAGCGATTCGGAGATATTCAACTTCTGGCAACGATTGCAGGACATTTCCTGACTCAAACATGAAAGTTTTATATACCACAATGTCGGGGATAATCTGTAGAATAATATTTTTAAAAAATCTGAAAAATGAAATTTTTGAAAATTTTTGACTACCGAACCCCCTTAAACGTGAATCTTGTTTCTTATTGACTGACAGTTCGATGGATGCAGAATGCAGAACATAATGATTTTTGTGAAAGAACATTAATACGACTTTCACATGGATTTGACGAAGTGAGAACACCTTAGCACTTTTGAATAGCTGCTCTGTAGAATATCGCATCTAGTTTGATAAATTTTCGGTACTGCCTTTTGCAAAATAAGTAAGTATATAGTAAGTGAGATACATTCGTTCCTCCCCAAGCTGTCACTCCGAATAACTACTGCTTATAAGGTACTTAGAGATTGATGTTTTGAGATTAGCTACTATGCATAGGATCATCTATACAATCGGGTTATGGATACGAGGAAGCTATGTGCCACATCCACTTGGCAGATTTTTTTTCGATCTTCTACCAATCTGCCTAATTTCTGTTGAATGTGTTCTACCAGTGGTGGACTCGTTTCTAACGGATTTCATTTTGCTTTGTTGAAAGAGTCGAAAATTAATAAGTAAAAATAGTTGAATAACGTGGTTGCTGATTTTAAGAAGATTGTTCCGAATTCACGTAACTAACCGTATTCACGTATATATATTCAAATTAAAGGTCTAATTGTAAGCTTTGAAATGAGGAGGGTTCCGATAACCGGAAAATTGCAGCGGAAAACGGGGGGATATTCGCGCAGAACCTGCATAAGCTTCAACAAATGTATTCATGCATCTTCAAGTAGGTGAGATTCCCCACCCTCTATAGAGAAAACCGATGAATTACATGATGATAGAATTTGCAGCGTTGGGGGTGTAGCACATAGCTTCATCGTCATCCGTCTTTGGTAGGTAATGGAATAGGAGGTCGTCAGAAGTGCAAAGTAAACCATCCAATATGAGGGATATCGAACAGTTTCGGGATGAGAGGGTATTCTACCTTGTGTGTGAGAACACAAAGCTCATTGTATCTGTACATAGCAAATCGCGTCATCTTCAACATGACACGAATAATAAGTGTGATTGTGAGGTTTATGGATAATTAGTAGGTACTGATCTGCTGTGGGTAGGAAACTGATCCAAACTACATGACCTGAGAAAAGTTACGGTAACCGATCCACAGCTGGGAAACTGGACCACTGTACAGAAGCTGATCCGGTATACATAAACTGGTCCACCTTACAGAAACTGATATGCAATAACGTGATCAACTCGATGGATAGAGAGTCACTACTTATCTGCGACCCCCTTCATAATTAATCAACTGCTCCCAACCCTACGCCTATTCAATCTCTACAATCAACCGAGCAGTCAGGGTGATACATAATTTAAACTGCGGTTACTGACAGAAATAATTCATGAAAATGTCTGGTTCAGTTTCATTTCACTAGGTCTAGTTTTATTTAACTCCGCCTTGTTCTTAGATATTAGTGAGAGAAAACTCACGTGGCATAAGCTTCTTTTTGGGTATTTTGGGTAGAGTAGTTGGAGCTGGACAACACAAAATCACTGCACTGACTCCATGAATAACTACTCGTATGATGTACTGAATCTAACTCGTGGAATAACTTTTAAATCGTAACTAGCAAACTCATAGATTCGGCTCTATTAACATTATTTATTCTAATCCATTTATTTCAACATTCATTGTCAAATGTGGAAAACGATAGGCATTGTCACAAAATATGCCTCAGCGACATGGAAGTTTGATAAGGATGGATGCTTCCATGGAACAAAAAGGAGCTGCAGCCATGGAAGTAGGAGTGTTCAACATCCTCAACAGCTCAGCATGGAAGGAAGCTCCATTAGGATGGGTGAATATTAGGGATGTCCGATACTTCAAGAGTATCGATATAATATCGTATCGATACATCTGGAAAGTATCAAAAAGTATCAATACGATACTTTTAAAAAGTATCGATACATTTTGATACTTTCACAAAAATGGGTGAAATTTTCGTTTATGTTTCTCTCCATCAGTGTGACATCTCTCCATCACGAGGATAATAATTCATATACGAGTATAATGAACAAAACAATAAATCACTCATTTTGTTATTTAAAACTTGTTTGTTTAGGCACTTGTTTTCGTATTGCACTTGTTTGGGTTAACATTTTGGTGGTCCTTCCTCGATTATGGAGGACAGCAAGTTATCATAGAGAGCTGGAGGTACATCATCTTTGTTTAATTTGTTGAAGTTTGTTGGTCTCCCAATAATCTACGTAGAGATAGAGGTACTGTCAAGTACTGTGAGATGTAAAAAAAGTATTGCCTCCGATACTGGAAAAAAAGTATCGATACTACGATATATATCAGGGAAAAAAGTATCGACACTTTTAAGTATCGATACTTTTGGGACATCCCTAGTGAATATTCTTGATTCTCTCACGAAAATTCAAATTACTTCAGTTATTGGGAATTTTCCATTCTGCCTGAATACTGATCGGTGCCTGCTATCTACTTCTCTCTTAGATATTTCTGGAGGCTTGAGACGGTTGCGCCTTCGGAGTCAAGGTTAGGCTTTTGCCAGCTATACTCCGAGGAAACGCGGGTCGCAATCATTCAGTAATCAAGATTATCCCACCAACAACGAATGGGAATATGGGATGGGGTTGGTGTGGAGGCGGCTCCATTGACGATAACTCGTTGGGCTTCCCTCCGCCTTTTCTTTCCGTCGGATTTACAGACTTATTGAACTAGAGCCAGCGGTAATTGGTCGGACTTTTGCTAAACTTGGGAAATTACCGATGCGATGTCGTGGAGGAGGAGGGGGATTAATTAATAAAACCTCCTTGCCAGGCGAAAGGAAGGCGAAGGCTTCTAACCGAAGAAGAGCCGCTAGCATTACCATCCCTCTTCCTTCTCCCTACTGATCGATCAGGTCGTGAATCAGCTGTTCTGACTGAGGTCGGTAACAGTAAAAATGTCTGCCAAGTGGTTGTGTCACATAGCTTCCTCGTATCCATAACCCGACTGTATGGATGATCCGATGCATAGTAGCTAATCTCAAAACATCAATCTCTAAGTAGGTACCTTGCACTACACTCATAGGAGATCATCTACAAAAATTTCATCGAATTCCGAGAGAAAATTTGAGTATTTTTCCTGAATTCCTCACAAAAAATCACGAAGAACAGCGTTGGTCCATATTTTTTGCGCAGTATTTTGGGGAAATGAAGGGGGGTGTAACCTTTTCGTGAAACACCCTGTATATAGGAAATCAATAAACCTTTTTGTAATAATTTGCAGCGTATTTCCTGGTCTTTTTGTACTATTCGTTGACGTTTGGACAATAGTTGAATATGGTTGCCTCTCTTCCAACAACGGTGAGAGGCAACAAATACATAATAGTCGTGATAGACTATTTCACGAAATGGCCAGAGGCTTTTCCTGTCGCGAATATTACAGCACAGACGCTAGCTCGCGGGTTGGTTGATACCGTTATTTCACGATTTGGTATTCCACGGGAGCTGCATACAGACCAGGGAACAGGTTTCGAAGCAGCTGTGTTCAAGGAAGTGACGAACATGTTACAAATTCATAAAACCAGGACAACACCAGGAAGACCTCGAAGTGATGGACTTGTAGAACGGTTCAACAGGACCCTCTGGAGTATGCTGGCCAAGATGGTTGGGAAGAATTAGCGAGAATGGGACTTACGGCTTCCTTGTGTGTTACTTGCATATAGGACCACCGAGCACTCTACGGGATACTCACCTGCTGAGTTGAACTTGGGGCGAGGATTGACTCTCTCTGTCCATCTGCTGGTTGATCGAAGACCTGACGAGAAAATGCCTGTCACGACGTATGCACAACAGTTGAAGGAAAAATTGCACGAGTCTCACGAAATAGCACGGAAGAAGTAGTTGATAGCAGCGCAACAGAACAAAAAAGTTATGATGTGAGATCGCAAGAGCCCAAGTACTCGGTAGGAGAAAACGTTTGGTATTTTTGGCCTCATCGGAGAGTAGGCGTCTGCCCAAAGCTCCAATCCAATTGGGTGGGAACTTGCAAAATTATGAAGAGCCTAAGTGATGTCACAGTTCGAATTCCAAATCGCAAGACAAGAGTCGTGCACGTAGACCAGCTAGCAACATATGGGACACCTTTTAAAGAAAGGGGAAAGTAATGTTAGGAATTTATTAGCTTCTCCAGTTTCCATGTTATTTTATAACATGAACCTGTTTATTATTATTGGGTTACTAAATAAAAACCTTGAGTCGTGTTTTGTATTTCATGCAAGAAACCAGTCTTTCATTTTAAGAGTCACCAAATTAGTCTATACTGCCGTCCAAAGGAGAAAAGCAGTAACTCGACTTTTTCACATTTTGACTTTTTGGTATCGTTGGATTCGTCAGTTCAATCTCTACCTTCTGCGATCGTGAAAAACAGTTTTCTACGAAAATTAAAAAAGTTATTAGCAATAATAGGTAGACTGTTTTCTAATAATAAAGGGTGGTACATGGGTAAAAGACAGTTTCGCCTCGTGCAATCCAAAAAAACAGTAATGAGGACAAACGGTGTTTTTCCGTTGCTTTGGGTACGCCAATCTGAAGTGAAATACAACAGTTTGGCGAGCAGACGGTTTTTTCCCGTTGTATCAGCTGCCTCTTAGAGAAACAGCGCTCGAAGCACTGCTTTTCACCGTTGGATTGATCCCAGATTCAGCAAATTTCGCTTGCAGTTTGCACGTCTGGCCCGGAAAACTGTTTTCTTCTGTTGCATCTACTGAACATTTTGAAACGTCAAATTGCTCAGCTTTCGTCGTTTCCTCCTCGTTTTAGTTGGTTTTTCAATATTTAAAAGTGAAAATATAGTTTGTAAAACATGTTTCGATGTTCAAAAATGGTCGATGCGTGCAAAAAAACTAAAAGTGATGAAAATGGTGTTCTTCGAAGCGAGAGAATTCGCTTCCGACGGAGGTTGACATTTGGGGACGGCGCGTTGTTGAGAATCAGTAATGAGTTCGCCTCAGAGATTTTCCCAATCAAGAAGCCAGGTAAGTAAATCGTGTACCTACCTACCTACGTTTGATGGAATGAATTTCTATATCATAAACAGTATCTGCATCACTTGTATGAAGTAGTCGCTAAATACCTACTACTTGTTGTTAGTTTGCTCCTAATGTTGAAGGTTCTTGGTGTCCGTTTGGTTGTGGAACTCATTTCAATCATAATTTGTTTAGGTTATGACATAGAAATCATCGATGTGATCCAGGAATTTCAAAGAGAATGCGCAGAAGAAACTGTCTTATAGGTTGGAAAAGCAAGCGGAGAATTTGCCTAATGAAGATGCATGTAAGAGCAAAACCGATTTCACCAGTGAGGCAGGTGAATACGAGTATTAATTACGAGTAACTAAAATGTGAGATCCAAACGCATTCTTGACAGGCCCTCAAAAACCACAAATTTGATCCAATATTACTGAACAACTACCTATCTCCACAAAGTTGCCCTGCCTCTTTGAAATTGCACTCATCTCAGCATCACCAACCTCTTTAGGTACCTATTTGGGAGGGGTGGTCGTAATGACAAAAGTATCTGACTGAAAGTATCTGAATCGATTTTCACAATAGTTTTACGTAACTATCAAGGTTACAGATTTTTTGAAACTAGACTATGTCAGATAATTTTGTTGGTATCTTTCGTTGGTATTCTTTATCTTTTTGTTGGTATCTTTTGTTGGGATCTTTTGGTTGGTTTTGAGGGGCTATCAAGAGAGTCATTGGATCTATCCCAATATTATAATTAATTATATACTATTATTTATTCTAACTCGAATTTTTAGATGGTGAGGCAGGAATCGGTGAAGATGAAATCCAGACTTTCGGGGAGGAAGAAAACGTTGAGAAGATATTATCTTACCAGCCGAAAGAGCAAGTGTGCCTGCTGAATGAAAAAAGAGGCCAAATAGACCATCAACAAACCAAGTGAGCAAGGTACCTACTCGTCGATCATCTTGAATGTCATTAAAAGACCGAGATTTCATTGAGGCTTTCATTTTTTTCAGATATTGAGACAGATCCTGACGAGTACTCCCTTTGGACCAACACTGAGATTGGATAGGTACTTTTCATTCGTTTTGGATGGCCACATGTCTTATAATATCTGGTCCATTTTCAATACGGCAGGTCTGTCTAGTTGTCCTGATTCACCCGAGTGCCAGGAGGAAGATTAATATTGAAAAATAACGACTTCGTAACTCCTAAAAAAATTATATTTTTCATACCGACTAATATTATTATTTTCTTCTTTAATAAAGTTAAAGAACTAAAAATAAAGATCTCAACTAACTGTTTTCCATCCATAAACATCGTCTTTCTGAGTATCTATTTTATTAACTTTTACCCTTCTATTAATTTGTCATTGAATCGAGATTGCAGCTTGCATTTATGTTTGGAACTAGCAGGTAATTAACTGACGACTGGTGATTTAACTTAAGGTATCAATACAAAAGCTTCCTTTTTACCTTGACCTGGCAAGACAACTTTTTGATCCATACAAAGCTAAACAACAGCAATATGTTATAATTGATGTTGTACGCAAAGGAAGAAAACAGTAAGCAAGAAACTGCTGTCTGTAAACTGATGGTTGAACAACGGAAAAAAACATTTTGTGAATGTTGCAAGGGTAAAAAGCAGTTTCACGCCATTACTGTAGAAACCCTCGCGGCGATTCCGGTAAAACACAATGGAGAAAAACAGTTCGATGAATTTAAAATACAATTTCCAGTATTTTGCACGTGAAATTAATGAAATAAAATAAAGAAAGAGTGCGTGGATATTTAGCAAAAAGAAAATCATATTTTTGATCAAAATTGAGGTTTTTATGGAACAAAACGTAAAACCTTGATTTTCTCAAAACTGGTTTTCTGGAAAAACTGCTTTTCTACTTTGGACGGCAGTATAGCTCTCTAAAGTCATAAAAATATAGACAAAATTGATGTTTAGCGGTCGGTATCGCATCTCTACATGAGATATAGTGGAAATGAGGTCCTGGGATTTATTCTTGGGCTAAAGTCCATCTTGAATCGGCAGTTGTGACACTTGGCGAAGCGTCTGATGAAGATTCCAGTTTATGGTGGGAGGGCATGAACCTCGGGGCTCCTTGACGAATTAATCCTAGCTTTAATTAATTGCCCCCCTCACCAGACACCCACTCGCTCTACCAACTTGCTCTCTGGTCTCCTCACTTTTGCTTCTTTAGAAAAGTATTTTTCCAAGTTTTCTCACCCAGGTAGGAAGGACTCAAGTCACTCACGGGGCTTTGATTTCAGCGTTTGACTGATGAATAAAGGAGCTCCGACTTTCCTCGGTTGTTGAAACAGTTTGTTGAAAGGGGCTGTAGATTGGTGACGGAGGACGGTATATTATACACAGGTCCCAGCGCAGCTCTCAATATAATTCGGGTTCGTATTTAATTCCGGTCCTCCAGTCTCATTTTAATCACCACTCGACTCGAGACTGAATGGTGAATTTCTCCTCTCAATGCACAATGCAATCCACCATTTAGGTCTCCCACCAACTAACTACAGATGGGCGTAAATCGATTAACAAATACAATTACGATTACAAAATTATTCGTGAAAGTATACGAATAATGAAAGTACCGTGAAGTGGGGTTCTTTGCCTAGGGGCTTAATTCGCTCCAGGAATAGAGACAAGCTGTTTTAGCAAAAATCAGAAAGTGGAGCAAAGTGGAGCAAAATATGCAGTCGAAGTAAAATTTACACCAAATTTAATTTCGACAGAAATTGTTTATACTCAGTTTCAAAAGCAGTGCTAGCTAATAAATGAAATATAGAAAATAAAGAATAGTTAATAGTAAAAAAAAGTTATTTAATCAGTGAAAATTGAGTTCTGGCAGCAAGCCGTGTTTAAGTCAAGAAAATCCTGCTAAAAGCAGGCAAAAACAAATCGTAGATACGTGAAAAGATAACCGAGGAAGATTTTATTTTAGAGAAAATTTATTATATTAGAAAAAAATGTGATATCACGTCCTGGAATCGAACCCGGTTTTCCCAGACGATCGGCAACGTACACGTACGGTTGGGATTTTATGTACCTATTAAATAAGAAATGAGCCTTTGGAATAGGGATGGATATTGTTATAAAAGTATCGATACTGTATCGTATCCGAGTATTGATATCCCATGTATCGTTGGGCATGAGTATCGATACTTTAGTGTCACAAACTATCAATATTATACAATATTCTCAAGAAAAATAATTTTTTCAACAATGTTAATTAATTTTTACTATCAAGAGTCCAAGCAGAGTGATTTTCTCCATGATATAAACGTTATTTGTGCAACTAAAGAGTAATGACCCAAAAGCCTCTCTACCTTCTTCATTTTTTAGCCATTCTGTTGACTTTTCCGCGAGAACTGTATCGATATTCGATATTTAGAAGTATCGGATCCAAAGTATCGATGTCCAAAAATGTCGGATAGTGCAGTATCGATACTAAAATATCGAGTATCGGTACAAAAGTATCGATATTTTGAAATATCAATGTCGATTCCCATCTCAACTTTGGAATCGACCAAGAGAAAACAATTTTAACCCTCCCTCAAAATTTGTTGGTTTACGTTTCAAGGTATGTTGAATTCAAAAATCTAATAAAAATTTTGCCGTCCTTGGTACTTTCCTTAGTTCTCATAGACCGATTTTGATGAAATTTGGTATATGGGCTCCATTTTGGGTCTTGTAGTACCCCGAAGATTTTGGTTGATGTCAGTCACTTTGAGTTAAAAACTCTGCAAATTATTACACAATGGTTTATTATTTTTCTATATAGATCACTCGTCTGCAAAGCCACCAACCATCCAACAAGAAGAAAGACATCGATCGCAATTCGGTCAGCTAAAATTTGAACGGAGATTAGGCCTCTTTTGCGATTCACACTCGTGTTTCTGATTTATCGTACGTCCAACCCTTAAATTCTCGTAGAGGGCGAACGGTTTGTCCTACAGGGCTCCGCGTGGTCTCAAAAAATTCTAAAAATTCTATACTATCGTAAATTGATGGAAAAACGATACCTTTATGTCAAAATTGTTTGAGTTACCTATTGTTTTCAAAATTTCAAAATTCATTTTTCGACCCTTAGAAGTGACCTACATCAACCAAAACCTTCAGGGCACAACTAGACCCCAAATGGAGCCTACCTAACAAATTTCTTCAAAATCGGTCAATGCTAAGTGGATTCTACGTACCTTGAAACGTAAACCAACAAATTTTGAGGGGGTGTTGAAATTTTTTTTGTCTTGGTCGATTCCAAAGGTTCATTATTGAAAATAAAAAACCAAAAATAAGGGTTGAGTGTTTTCCAACTTTACCCCAGATTTATCGCATAAGGACGCCCAAGTATTACTGTACAAATATTTTTGGTTTTTTTTTTTTCAATTATGAACCTTGGAATCGACCAAGAAAAATATAAAATTTAACACCACTTCAAAATTTGTTGATTTACGTTTCAAGGTTCGTAAAATCCGAAAAACGGATAAATATTTTGCCTTCCGTCCGTTTACGCGGCACTTTCCTTAGTTACCATGGATACATTTTGATGAAATTTGGTATTTGGGGTCTGGTTGTGCTCCGAGGCTCTGGTCGATTTCAGTCACTTCTGAGGGCTGAAATTTTTAAATGCCCTAGCTCGACAATTTTGACTCAAAGGTGTTTATTTTTTTATCAATTTAAAATAGAATGAAATTTTTAGAATCGAATGAGACCACCCATAGCTCTATAGGACGAAATTCGCTCCCCATGAGAACTTAAGGGTTGACTTATGGTAAATCAGAAACACGTGTGTGATCGCAAAAGAGGCCTAATCTGATTTAATGTCAAAGCCGTGTTCTTAGCAGACGAGTGATCTATATAGAAAAACAATGTACCTTTGTGTAATCATTTGCAGCGTGTTTTGTTTAATCGTTTCTGGGAAGGTGGTATACAAAAAGAACGAGACATTTCTCAGTTGAATGCATCGAACGAAAAACCACTGCCCATCCTTCGTTAGCAAATGGTATTCGAATAACAGGAATTTATTATGCTCGAAAAGGGTCCAGAGAAACAGCTCTTCAGATCTCTCAACTTCATCCAATACGGAGTTACGAGTTTTTAATTCAAAACCAACGTCATGCATCAAGAGCATTATTGAATTAGTAAGCCCTTGTTCGCGGTACCCAGCTTTTGCGGAATATTACCGATTAAAACACGCTTCTCTTGCCCTCTACATTAGTTAATTACTTTTCTGACATTAACAGGGTTATTATTATTCAATTTTCTTCATTTTCAGTCTCAATATTCAAACGTGAAGAACGAGTTAACTTGCCACCCTAATTTTCAATTGCTCCCCAGCCATTAGAAATCCGTAGGTGGATGTCCATGTATCGTTAGCGTGAAGCTATAGAGAGTTATCTCAAAAAACCAAAATTTTCAGGAGAGCCGTTTAAAGTGTCTGCTTTCTTCTTTTCATGATACCCAATTCCCGGGTAATTCAATCAAGTTGAAAATTTTAGGGGATCATTTCGAAGAACTCTCCTATAAATATGAATAAGGAATATGGTAATGAGTTGCTTGTTACTGCATATGATGCTGCAGTTCGCCGACTGGATGTGGCCCAGAATAATGCATTGAGGGTCATCACTGGGTGTGCTGTCTCAGCCCTAATCGCAGCGATGGAGCTCCAAACTGGACTGGAATCTCAGAGATGCAGGCGTGAATCAGCGGCTCTTGCCTTCAGTGAAAGACTCATGCGAAATGGCTTGGACTTTTGGGAGACATACACACCCGCGTTCAGCCGAATGATCACCCAAACCTCATTCCAGTCAACAGCCTGAGAGATGAGTACAATCTCACAGAGCATCTCCACAATTCCGAGCAGTTTCCATCGATCATGGACCACACTCGGCCCCGAACAGCTAGTTACTGGACCACCTTGATTACGCCAGCATCGAAGCCATAGGAGCACGTCGAAACGGGGGTGCGGGTGTGTTTTCGGCTGCTGGGTCTATTGCTACTCCGGTTAGTAGCTTGGCGAGTAACTTCGATGTCGGAGTTCGAGCGGTTGTGTTGGCTCTTGAGATGCGACTCTCAGGCTGCAATTGTTGCACTATGCTCCAACTGAGAGACAAACTCCCGTGATGCCCTGAAGGTAGGAGACTTTGTGAGGTGCTGCTTGGTGGCGGGGCAACTCTGGCTTTGCAGTGGATACCGTCGCATGTAGGTATTTTGGAAAATGAGAGAGCTGACACTCTGGCCAAAGAAGGCTCTGAAATGCCCTTGCCCGACGTACCAATCAGTTTTGTTGCGGCCAGAATGCTGATTAAAGAGACTATGAACATTAAGCAACGCCAGGACCACGAGCTAAGGGCTGAGGGCAAGTGCTGGGTACTGCTGATCGTGTGCCTCCTGACCTCCCCTGTCAACAGTCAGTCGCGGCGTTTAGACACATAACTGGCCACGATTACCAGTAGGCCCACGTCCACCGCATCGGGCTGAGGAGTGACCCGTCTTGTTCCCTCTGCCAATCGATAACCATGACAAGTAGCCATCTTTTTGACTGCCCTCGACTCGAGGATGTCAGGCTTCAATTTGAAACCGACGAGACCATATGGTCGAAATTATCAAAATTATATTGGGCTGCGAGGAGTTTGATGGCTAAAGCGTAATAACTAATAGTAATTACTATTACTATTACTGTTACTATTGTTCTAAACAGCGCCATCACATAACAGCTCAATACTGTACTTACCTTCGGTACTTGACCTCAGGACAAACACGGATCAACTGACTTTGTTGAGTCATCAAAAATTAACTTCCCTCGACCGGGGATCGATCTCCAATCGTCCGACTAAACTATATTTACACTTCTGAGTCGAAGCTCGTTACAACTGAGCAAAGGAAGTGAATGGATAGAAATGCGAAGAGGTAGCTGAAAACCAAGCTTAACTCCAAAACTCCGAGATATCCCACCAACCTGCGTGCGATCTAGTAGTGATCCACTTAGTTTTAGATGAAGAGGTCTTGCACAGTGAAAGTAGACGGAATTTGGAGATGATTCATTAAAAAAACTCAAAAACGCCTTTTTTTTAGGTAACCCTGTTCTTGGTCTCTTGCTCTGGACCAACGATAAGTAGTTATGTGAGGCAAAAGCCCCGATTGCGGAGATGGTACCAGTAGCGGACACTTACATAAACATATTTTGAGTAATGCTTGTGTTCTCAAATATGAAATTTCACGAGAATTACTCACCGATACTTTATTTGAAGTCATTCTAGATTTAGTTAAAGATACATACAAAAATATGTAAATAAGATAAATCTTTGTTCTCGGCTCCCAAATGAGGGATTTGGATCCCTGTGACCTCCTCCTTCCCCAATAGTCACCATCAACCTCACCTGAATAAAACCGATTATTCCTTCCACAATATAAATTGATATTGCTTTACCTTTGGAGGTTTATACCGAGCCGAACCGAAATAATACAGTGTGATATCAGGTGCATTCGAGATTGGTTCTCACCTTTGGAGGTATTTTGCACCTGAACACTTTATATTACTATGGAAGGAATATTATACCGAACTTGGGAGCCGAGATAGCCTAATTAAGGTTTGGACCTTAATTAGGATGCCGAAATAGATAATTATTAAATCAATCACCGATAATCCGACCGAATTTTATGGTTTCAACTCAACCGAACCGATACCGAGCCAGACCTTTTTCGGACTGTGCCCCTCTTCCTCACTTTTTCTCCCTCCTCCTTTCCAGTGTTTGCACCCTTCGGACTAACAACCAGTGATAAAACTGTAGTCAATATTAACTACAGTGAAATAGTGTTCCTCGGCCATAATTTCTATGATTCCGGAGTTACAAGAGATGAATTCACTTACCTCTCGTTAGCTTTGTTTACAGAACACCAGCCCAGCGGAAAGCATCACGCGCGTGTGCAGCCTAATATATGACTGCGGCTACAACTCCTTTGCTCTTCTCAACCTTTACAAGCGACTACTAGACCAACACTCCATCAACTGGAACTTACAGATGATAGATGATGAGTGACAGAACTGTGCAGCTGGTTAGGCGCCTCGAGGCCTACCCGATAGCACCATCTGGGCATACGGAAGATCCGTATGTGCGTGATATATTAAATCAGTGTGTCGATGAATGTACTCTAGCCGCGTTAAGTGACTATACCCGTGGACTATATACTCAAGAGTTACATTATGAATCATTTATGTTCTTCGACCGCCCCATCTCTACTGACGATGCGAACTTCGCCAATCTTGAGCGACATCCTTCCTTCAGACCAGCCCTACATCATGTGTATGAACAGCTTTCTGACGTTGGACTCGTTTGACCCATTAGGCCAGACAACCTCGACGCTGTTAGCTGGATTCCCAGCTCCGCCGCAGGTTTTGGCTACATTGGCAAGAAGGCAGACAACTACCTTCTCGCTCGCAAGAACGCCACTAGAGTTTTGACCGGTTACTCTAAATGGAAGAGTTCCTACCGTTTCTCCCCCGATAAATCTTTCGCTCGGACTCAGCTTGCTATGCGAGCTCACCCCAAAATACGACATGTGTGGGGAAGAGCATTCCACCACATACACATCGAAGGTTTAATCGGCCAACCACTTCTGCTCCGCCTCATGGAAGTAGATACACCCATCTACATAGGTAAGGATATTCACAAAGACATGCCTTACTGCATCCTAGAAGCTACTGCTGATGGTGGAACCTGCTACTGTATTGATTTCAGCAAATTTGACGCCTCCGTCTCATCTGGATTAGTACGTGTTGCATGGACAGTTATTAGAAGCATGCTAGATATTAGAGATCACATTGATGAACAGGTCTTTCAGTTCTGTTACCACCTATTTACTAACACTCCCATCGTAATGCCTGATGGTAGATTGTATAGAGTCAGAGCCAGTGTACCATCCGGATCTTATTTTACACAGATTGTAGACAGCATTATCAATATGCTCGTTATTAATATGCTTATGCATGCCAAAACCAAGTCCTTCTTCCCGCTTAAGGTCCTTGGCGATGACTCCCTGTTCGTCACTCCTATCCCTATCTGTAAACCTGCTGATATACAATGCTTCTTTGCACTCTTCGGACTAACAACCAGTGATAAGATACAATATAGGGTGGCAAGACTGGAAAGGAGGAGGGAGATGACCAGGGCCAGGTATGACTCTTTTCTTTCTAATATTGCATCAGTGGTTCAGTGGTAGAATGCTCGCCTGCCACGCGGGCGGCCCGGGTTCGTTTCCCGGCCGATGCACCATGTTCTCAAATATGAAATTTCATGACAATTACTCACCGATACTTTATTTGAAGTCATTCTAGATTTAGTTAAAGATACATACATAAATATGTAAATAAGATAAATCTTTGTTCTCGGCTCCCAAATGAGGGATTTGGATCCCTGTGACCTCCTCCTTCCCCAATAGTCACTATCAACCTCACCTGAATAAAACCGATTATTCCTTTCACAATATAAATTGATATTGCTTTACCTTTGGAGGTTTATGTCGAGCCGAACCGAAATAATACAGTGTGATATCAGGTGCATTCGAGATTGGTTCTCACCTTTGGAGGTATTTTGCACCTGAACACTTTATATTACTATGGAAGGAATATTATACCGAACTTGGGAGCCGAGATAGCCTAATTAAGGTTTGGACCTTAATTAGGATGCCGAAATAGATAATTATTAAATCACTCACCGATAATCCGACCGAATTTTATGGTTTCAACTCAACCGAACCGATACCGAGCCAGACCTTTTTCGGACTGTGCCCCTCTTCCTCACTTTTTCTCCCTCCTCCTTTCCAGTCTTTGCACCCTTCGGGCTAACAACCAGTGATAAAAAAGTAGACAATATTAACTACAGTGAAATAGTGTTCCTCGGCCATAATTTCTATGGATCCGGAGTTACAAGAGATGAATTCACTTGCCTCTCGTTAGCTTTGTTTACAGAACACCAGATCACCAGCCCAGCGGAAAGCATCACGCGCGTGTGCAGCCTAATATATGACTGCGGCTACAACTCCTTCGCTCTTCTCAACCTTTACAAGCGACTACTAGACCAACACTCCATCAACTGGAACTTACAGATGATAGATGATGAGTGACAGAACTGTGCAGCTGGTTAGGCGCCTCCAGCCCTACCCGATAGCACCATCTGGGCATATGGAAGATCCGTATGTGCGTGATATATTAAATCAGTGTGTCGATGAATGTACTCTAGCCGCGTTAAGTGACTATACCTGTGGACTATATACTCAAGAGTTACATTATGAATCATTTATGTTCTTCGACCGCCCCATCTCTACTGACGATGCGAACTTTAGTAGACGATGCGATAAAATAGTAGTCAATATTAACTACAGTGAAATAGTGTTCCTCGGCCATAATTTCTATGGATCCGGAGTTACAAGAGATGATTTCACTTGCCTCTCGTTAGCTTTGTTTACAGAACACCAGATCACCAGCCCAGCGGAAAGCATCACGCGCGTGTGCAGCCTAATATATGACTGCGGCTACAACTCCTTTGCTCTTCTCAACCTTTACAAGCGACTACTAGACCAACACTCCATCAACTGGAACTTACAGATGATAGATGATTAGTGACAGAACTGTGCAGCTGGTTAGGCGCCTCGAGGCCTACCCGATAGCACCATCTGGGCATACGGAAGATCCGTATGTGCGTGATATATTAAATCAGTGTGTCGATGAATGTACTCTAGCCGCGTTAAGTGACTATACCTGTGGACTATATACTCAAGAGTTACATTATGAATCATTTATGTTCTTCGACCGCCCCATCTCTACTGACGATGCGAACTTCGCCAATCTTGAGCGACATCCTTCCTTCAGACCAGCCCTACATCATGTGTATGAACAGCTTTCTGACGTTGGACTCGTTCGACCCATTAGGCCAGACAACCTCGACGCTGTTAGCTGGATTCCCAGCTCCGCCGCAGGTTTTGGCTACATTGGCAAGAAGGCAGACAACTACCTTCTAGCTCGCAAGAACGCCACTAGAGCTTTGACTGGTTACTCTAAATGGGAGTTCCTACCGTTTCGTCCCCGATAAAGCTTTCGCTCGGACTCAGCTTGCTATGCGAGCTCACCCCAAAATACGACATGTGTGGGGAAGAGCATTCCACCACATACTCATCGAAGGTTTAATCGGCCAACCACTTCTGCTCCGCCTCATGGAAGTAGATACACCCATCTACATAGGTAAGGATATTCACAAAGACATGTCTTACTGCATCCTAGAAGCTACTGCTGATGGTGGAACCTGCTACTGTATTGATTTCAGCAAATTTGACGCCTCCGTCTCATCTGGATTAGTACGTGTTGCAGTTATTAGAAGCATGCTAGATATTAGAGATCACATTGATGAGCTCGTCTTTCAGTTCTGTTACCACCTATTTACTAACAGTCCCATCGTAATGCCTGATGGTAGATTGTATATAGTCAGAGCCGGTGTACCATCCGGATCTTATTTTACACAGATTGTAGACAGCATTATCAATATGCTCGTTATTATTATGCTTATGCATGCCAAAACCAAGTCCTTCTTCCCGCTTAAGATCCTTGGCGATGACTCCCTGTTCGTCACTCCTATCCCTATCTGTAAACCTGCTGATATACAACGCTTCTTTGCACCCTTCGGACTAACAACCAGTGATAAGATACAATATAGGGTGGCAAGACTGGAAAGGAGGAGGGAGAAAAAGTGAGGAAGAGGGGCACAGTCCGAAAAAGGTCTGGCTCGGTATCGGTTCGGTTGAGTTGAAACCATAAAATTCGGTCGGATTATCGGTGAGTGATTTAATAATTATTTATTTCGGCATCCTAATTAAGGTCCAAACCTTAATTAGGCTATCTCGGCTCCCAAGTTCAGTATAATATTCCTTCCATAGTAATATAAAGTGTTCAGGTGCAAAATACCTCCAAAGGTGAGAACCAATCTCGAATGCACCTGATATCACACTGTATTATTTCGGTTCGGCTCGGCATAAACCTCCAAAGGTAAAGCAATATCAATTTATATTGTGGAAGGAATAATCGGTTTTATTCAGGTGAGGTTGATGGTGACTATTGGGGAAGGAGGAGGTCACAGGGATCCAAATCCCTCATATGGGAGCCGAGAACAAAGATTTATCTTATTTACATATGTATGTATCTTTAACTAAATCTAGAATGACTTCAAATAAAGTATCGGTGAGTAATTCTCATGAAATTTCATATTTGAGAACAAGGTGCATCGGCCGGGAAACGAACCCGGGCCGCCCGCGTGGCAGGCGAGCATTCTACCACTGAACCACTGATGCAATATTAGAAATAAAAGAGCCAGGATTTCATTGAAATCGGATGGAAAATGTAGAAGTTATGGCCGTTACAAGGAATTCACGTTTGCGCATGCGCAGTGGCTTCTATCAATCCGGGGATGATGATTTTCATAGGGGACCGTCTACACACCAACCCACACAATCCCTGAAAATTTCATAGAAATCGGACAATAACTTCGTATAGTTATGCGCGTTACAAGGAATTCATGACAGACAGACACGGAACCAAAATTGTTCAGGAAGGTCTAAAACGCAAAACGCGAGTGGAAATTTTGATTTTGGAGAACTTTTTTTTTCGTCTTTGAAAAGTGAAAACAAAGCTTCCTCTACCTTGGTAGACTCGGAAGCAAAATGTCAAGGTACGCAGAATCCAAAAATCGAATAAAAATTTGGCTGTGCGTCCGCGGCACTTTTCCCACTTAGCATTCACCTATTTTGATGAAATTTGGTATGGAGGCTCCATTTAGGGTCTAGTTGTGCTCCGAAAATTTTGATTGATGTAGGTCACTTCTAAGGGTTCCAAAATCAATTTTGAAATTTTGAAAACGCCCTAACTCAAAAAATGTTGATATGAAGGTATTGTTTTTCCATCAATTCCAGATAGTATAGAATTTTTTGAGACCACGCGGAGCCCTGTAGGACAAACCGTTCGCTCCCCACAAGAATTGAAGGATTGGACTTACGAAAAATCAGAAACTCGAGTGTGAATCGCAAAATAGGCCTAATCACCGTACAAATTTCGGCTGACCGAAATGCGATCGATGTTGTAAGGGAGCCCCTCAAGTGGGTAAGGATATTCAAATAAATAGTTCACACACACGCGCGTTCCAATTTGACACCCTTTTATTCTTCCCAAAATCTTAATTTCTACAGCAATTGAAGGACACCTTCTCACAACACGCAACTGCAACTACGATAATAAACCGTAAGTTAACTTCTATACCCGCAGGGTGGCTGAATATGGAAACCTAACAAAATACAATAAACTACGAATACAACAAAAGGAGATTAACTCACCCCACAAGATTATCCCGAGCAAGACTTCATACAAAATAACAACGAATCCCCGTACTATTTGGGTCTAATCCCCTAGTAGAAATAACTGAGCCCCGACAATATTATAACTAAATACTTCATACAAAATAACAATGAATCCCCGTACTATTGGGTCTAATCCCCTAATAGAAATAACTGAGCCCCGACAATATTATAACTAAATACTTCATACAAAATAACAATGAATCCCCGTACTATTGGGTCTAATCCCCTAATAGAAATAACTGAGCCCTGACAATATTATCACAAAATACCTCATACGAATTAACAATGAATCCCCGAAATCAGTGGGTACTTTCAGCCCTTGACCCTTTAAACGAGCTCCACAATGGCACAGAATTCTCTGACACTTATACACGACACTTGGTCACCCCCTTTTTCCCGCACATCCGGGGCGTCTCCAATTAATTCAATAATGCTACAATTAGAAACAAAAATAACAAAATGGTACGATATAACACCCAAAAAATTATACTCCCCAAATTGGTGAATGAAAACCCGAAAAGCCCCACAAAAATCCTTACAAGACGTACTCAGCGTCCCTCCTTTCTTCAAATATCGCAAAACCACCAGGTGGTAAGGTCCTGGAAATAACGCTTATTACTAGCACTCACCCAGATTCAACAAGCACATGGTCTTCACACAAATCAACGGTACCACAACTCCGCACCTCACGTTTTGGCTCCACTCCGTCGAATGAATCCTCTTCTTCAGCTCGCCGCTGTCCTCCAATCGCGAAAACCCTTACGCTGCTTTTCTCCGAGGCCGGCGGAAATGCAGGCCGGGTGAGGAAGACATCGCCGTCGTTTCTCTCGTTAATTTATTCGGCTCCGGGGTGAGGGGTGAGGAAGGCCTGTCGAACCGCGAAGGGACCAGCTCGCGCGATCTGTCGGCAGTCCCCTACACTTCCCTTCCCCCTGGGCCCTTGGGTCCTCACATAGCTCCCCCCTTTTTTAAAGGGGCAGCATATATGGCTGCTTCTTTAACCGTCATATCTACCAGCTGCTGTGGGGGGTCATGAGATTCTTCTCGCTGGGGCGTCCGACGAGGCCACCGGATGGGCCTGGCTTCCAGGCGTCGATTTGAGTCTGCACCATCCAAGGTTGGTTTGCGGGTCTGGGGGGTCCAACAACCAACACAGGTCCGGCGGTACCACCACAGTCCCAGACCCAGCACAAGGACGAGAACTACAGCAGAACTACCAAGACCATACACCAGGGCAGGTCCATTCCCCTCATTCTCCTCTAGCATCCGTAGGGCTGCTTCGAGCCGGATTTCGTCTTCGGACCAAACTCCTGGTTGCACTTGTCCCTGCTGGCGAAGTCGGTCAACTATTGCGTCGAGGTTCTTATCTTCAAGCTGTTGCGTGGCATTGAAGCTCCATAGTGTGGGTACGTCAATGGTCCGATTCCTCAGGAAATGCTGTTCTGGTACTTTGCCTCCAGCGGGTAGCAACTTGTGAGTAGCCGTGCGAAGCGTACACTGTATCTGAGGCTGGATTACTCCACTTCCGGTCAAGGTAATCTCTACTGCAGCCTCATCCGGGCACTGCTCTGTGAGTACAACGGGCTGTGACAGACTATAATACCACTTCTGGCTGGCAGCTTCCCATCTCCAGACAGCTGCTGGGGCTGGACCAAAACGCTCCATTCTCAGGTTGTAGCAGCGCCGGAGTTTTGGTAGTAGATGCTGCTGATGCCATCCTTGACGCTGCGGTGCACCAGCGGAAAGGACGGAGAGCAAATGAGCATTGGGCGTTGTCGGCAGGTCTCCTTATCGAATACTTCCAGTCCAGCATAGTACTCCCTGTCCTGAGAGACTATGAAATAGCGAAATTGTGTGCTCACTCTGAGGTGTCGGCCGCTGACCTGGTCGAGTACGGGTGTAGTGGCTACCTCGTACATTGTATACCGTGGTCCTTTCGTCTCCAAAGGGAAAGATAACATTAGATGGATGGTTTGTTCATCATGCCATCCACTGACCTGCGCAGACTGGTAATGGCTATGCATCTGCGCCACCCCAGTCCCCGCCACCATGGTAAGTTCCCGCGGCAAACTTCCCACCACTAGTGATACTAGTTGTGAGAGTTCGCGCGGCGAGATGAGAAGGGGGCTGAGTTTCCCTAACGCTCCCTCCCCCACTGCCGACGTTATTTCTCTAATCTTTTCCCCTGCTCGAAGTAAATCTACTTTTACTTCTCTGACCAATTGGAGCACCCACAATGTGCGGTTAAAAAGGGCTTCGGACTCCCGGATCTGATTTTGGTGGGATTTAATCACCAAGGTCAGATTCATCAACACATATCACATTCATCAACACACATCCTGCAACACACATATACCCAACCATTAACCACTATCTCGAAACACATCACATTCATCAACACACATCCTGCAACACACATATACCCAACCATTAACCACTATCTCGAAACTCTATTCCTACTCTAAGGAGCCTACCCCAATTCCTCTATTCCCTACTTCTTCCCGAGACCCCTCTCACTCCGTCCTTATTCATCCTTCCAGTTTACCTCATAATCTAGGAATCGCCTAGGGCGACACCTGGTCCGTTGAGGTCGACGGTCAACATCCACCTCGGGATGCACTTCTGCACGTACTGGACTCGGGGGAGTGGAGTCCTCAGGATGCGGTCCCAAACTCCGAGGGTCACTTTCCCAATAAGGAGCCTCTATGCTTCCCGGGGTGGACGCTGTACCCTGACCAGGGGTTGGAGAGCCTGCGTCACTAATGCTCAGCAGGGGGGAGGAGGAGGCCGTAGAAGGGTCGCTCCCAGGGGTATGGCTGGACCCCGCTACAGCCAGATGGGATGTAGTTGCCTGTCCCCTCATCCAGTGGGGCACCACCAAATCCACGGGCCCCATGACACTGCCTGTCCCCGAGGGAAAAGAGTGGACCGAACCATTGTCACTTTGGTGGGAGAACGACTCCCACGAGCTGCCAGAGTCTCCCTCTTCTGAAGACTCTAGTCCAGTTTCACTTTGCTCCTCTCCCTCACTTTCCCGTCCTAAGGGTGTACTAGGCCTCAGTACACCATTGCTCTCTACTTCTTCCTCTGCACTCTCCGACCTACCCCGATACTCTACACCCTCGTCGTCCTCAGAAGCTGGACCCTGTTTCTCACCTTCGCTCTCTTCTTCACTGTACCCCCCCGCCTGGTAGGACGGTTTTAGTCGGTTGGAGTGCACCACCACCTCACCTCCTCCAGTCAATCTAATCTTATATGTGACTGGGGAATGGGATTCGACGACTCGGTGGGGCCCTGTCCATGGGCAGTGGAATTTAGCACTACAATCTACAGGCCGGTTGGGGACATGTAGGTAGACCCAGTCCCCTGGATGGAAGGTGCGAGGGCGTCGCCTTCGGTTGCAACGGTCAGCTCGAACTTTCCACTGCTTTTGTATAGTTTCACTAGCCACTTTCCAGGCTTGACGTAGTCGGTCGCCTATTTGCCGAACTGGTCCTATGGGTGGGACGGGTTGAGCCCACCCTTCCCCTGGTAGCCCCATGTCCATTCCGCATAATAGGTAGTGAGGAGTATACCCCGTGGCAGAATGTTCGACACTACGATACGCCGCCAGCACATATGGTATCCAACTGGGCCAGTCACTTCCACTCTCTTTCACAAAGTGACCCATCATCCTAATAAGTGTCCCATGGAAACGTTCCACAACTCCATTACACTCCGGGTGGTATGGAGTGGTCTGAAGTTTAGTCACCCCCAATAATTTGCAAGTACTGGTCATTATCTTCGAGGTGAAGTTTCGACCCTGATCAGTCAACAACTGCTTCGGAGGGCCATATCTCAACACGATTTTATTCACGAATGCCTTTGCTATATCCTTGGCCCTTTGCCGTCTTAAAGGTATGGCTTCGGCATAGCGACTAAGATGGTCAACAAAAGTCAGCAAATAACGATACCCCGTACGACTTTCCGGTAGGGGCCCCACCACATCCATGGACACTAACTCAAAGGGCATTTCGGGGATCTGAACTGGCTGGATGGGCGCCTTAGGATTCCCGTCCCTTCGTCGATTACAAGAAGGGCACCTCTTGACATACTCGGCTACATCCTTCTTCATACCTGGCCACCAATACCTCTGTGCAACCCTCAGAAGGGTCTTCTTTTTACCTTGATGTCCAGCCCAAGGTGCACTATGATTCTGATTCAACACCTGTTCCCGCCACTCCTCAGGGAGTAACAGCCGCCTCTTCACTATCCCACTGTCCCGTTCGGATTTACCCATGTTTCTGTACCAAAGTCCACGCTCATCTCTCACATAATTCGGGCTCTTCAAAGTGGATCCCCATTCCTCCATTTGCTTCTCCCTTAATTTATTCACATCCTCCCGAACGTGCGTGGCATCCGGAGCCAGTAGTGCCGCCACCCCAGGCGCTCTACTCAAGGCATCGGCATTCGTATGCCGCTTACCCGGCTTATGTTCGACTTCGTAGTCGAATTCCGCCAGTTTAAGTGCCCATCTCATCAGCCGGGAAGAGGGATCTTTAAGTCCGAGCATCCACTTTAAGGCTGCATGGTCGGTCACCAAGGTGAAGCGTCTACCGTAAAGGTAGCACCTAAACTGCTTCACCGCCCACATGGCAGCCAAAAGCTCCTTTTCGGTGGTGGAATAATTTTTTTCTGCACGGTTCATTTGTCGACTGGCATAGGCAATAGGGCGTTCAAAACCCTCTCTACGCTGGGAAAGTATGGCCCCTACGGCACCATCCGATGCATCCGTGGCTAAAATGAATGGTTCCGTGAAATCGGGGTATATTAACAGGAGGTCGGATTTTAAGGCAGCTTTGAGTGCTTCGAAGGCAGCTCGCTGTTCAGGACCCCACTGAAAGGAACAATCCTTTTTCAGAAGTTGGGTGAGGGGCTTACTGGTCTCGGCATAATCGGGTATGAATCTTCTATAATACCCCGCGAGTCCGAGGAATCCACGAACTTCTCTTACACTCCCTGGAGCTGGGAAGGCCTGGATGGCTTCCACTTTCTCCGGGTCAGGCTTCACACCATCCCCCGTTACCTTATGCCCCAAATAAGATACCTCCTCCCGTAAAAAGGCACACTTCTCCAATTTTACCTTTAAATTGGCCTGAATTAACAAATCCAGTACTCTTCCCAATCTCTCGCAGTGCTGAGCCACGGTCTGACTATGGATAATAATGTCATCTAAATAGACGAAACATGCATCTCCCAACACTTCAGCAAGTAAATGATCCATGGTCCTCTGGAAAGTGGCCGGTGCGTTCACAAGCCCAAAGGGCATCTTGCGGTAGTGAAAGTGTCTCCCCAACGTAGAGAATCCCGTTTTTTCTTGATCCTCTTGCGCCACTGGTATCTGATGATACCCCGAAGCCAAGTCCAAGGTAGTAAAGAACTGGCTCCTTCCCAACCGCTCCAGGGTCTCGTTAATTAGGGGTAGGGGGTAGGCGTCCTTTTTCGTGACTGCGTTCAGTGCCCGAAAATCTGTACAGAACCGCCATTTAACCTCTCCTTCCGACCCCTTTTTAGGTACTAATACGATAGGAGCCGACCAGGGACTGCTTGAGTGCTGTATCACTCCATTTTCCAACATTTCATCCAAGTGTTGCTGCACTACTGCTCTCTGAGCCTCCGGAACCCGATAAGGTCGCTTCGCAATGGGGGCAGTGGCTCCTGTATCTATGCGATGTGCCACCGGTAATCTACAGCCCATTCCACCCGGGTTATCAAAGATATGGGACCTCGGTAGTAACACCGCCTCTACTTGTCTTCGGTCTCCCAGACTGAGGTGTTTCAACTTTTCCTCTAGGAGGCCTGGTTCATACCCTCTCCTCCCCGTATCGGGTTGGGCGACCATTATAGAGTACTGGGGAACTACCCTCTCTGTCTCAGCCAACCGCTGGTGCCGGTCCACCACCATATCACCCTTGGTCAAATTGACTACACTCATCCACGCTTGTCCCTGTGATATCTTCCCCACACTTCGCCCTCCTCTCAGCCCTGACTGTGGTAACTCATAGGGCTCCAATAGTACCTCGCTCCCTTCCTCACCAGGCACCAGGACTGCAACGAGTGCTCGACTTAAAGCGGGGACCACTTGTCTCCGGGATGCCAAAGCCTCCGTCACTTCTTCCTCACATTCACTCCGGTCTGGCTCCTTTTGCCCTTGAACCCTTCCTTTAGGTATTTTCCTAGGAGCGACTATCGGGTCCCTCCCGGGAACGTCTTTCACCTCGGCTCTTTGCATTAACCAATGATCAGGGCCCTTTCGATAGCCGGGTGGATCCCCATTTTCATTCTGCTGCTTTTGCCTACTTAATTTAGGCGGCTGTACAGAACCTACCTCAGGGTCCTTGGGTTGAGACACAGATAACAACGGGCACCGGCCATACCTTAGGGCTAATTCATCAACCTTTTCAGCCATCCGTTTCACCCACTTTCCCCCTCCATCTACTGCTAATGAGGCCAACCTCGGAGTAGGGGTCGAGGGGTTCCCCACGGTCAGGCCTAGCTTTCGACCAATTTCATGATACACGGTGGGCCCCAACTTCCGCATAATATCTGTCCCCAAGATTCCGTCCAACGGTAAACCCACATCCACGATTTTAAACCTGTGGGTCATCTCAGTCCCCTTCCAACGACAGTGGACGGTCTGCTCTCCCGCTATCCTAAGAGTTCCTCCTAATCCTCTTAGATCTGATAGGGCCGGGTGTATTGCGATTCCAGCTATGGGGCGTTGAAGTAAGGATACTTGGGCCCCCGTGTCACCAAGGAGTCGCAAAAGCGTCCCTTCTACCTCTAGTTCTATCACCGGCCCATCCTCCAGGGGTAACAGGGCTGGCATCCAATGTCTCTCCCTAGCTCCTAGTTGGGTCGGTCCGCGGCTGGAGCACTTCGTGGACCCCTGGCTTTTGGGTCATCCTCTTGCCTTTTGGCCTCCTCACTTGCAACCATGGTTGTACAGTACCGGGCGATATGCCCAGTCTGCTGACAGCGATAACACACTGGAAGGGCAGTCCTCTGTAGCGCTCCTGACTCTACATCCGCCTTACAAAACCTGGCCATATGCCCTGGCTGTCCGCATCGGAAACATGTTGGTGGGTTCGACGTAGGAGCCCCCCGTTCAGCCTGGGGTGCTCTTCGGGCGCACTGAGGACAGCTGTTTCGCGGTTCTGCGCGCCGTGGTACTCTGTGGTTAGGCCACATGGCCGCCACCTCATCCGCAGGTAGGTCCGGTTCGGGTCCTACCTCATCGATGGCCAACACCCGCCCCTCCCGACCCATTTCACTGTACCTCAACTGCCGGAGGGTGTGTTCCACCTCCAAAGCCATCTCAATGGCTTCATCCGCAGTGGTTGGGTGACGTAGGGCCACTTCTTTAGCGACTACTCTCCGCAGTCCTTGCACCAACGCTTTCACGGTGCGCTTGTCACCTTCGTTCTGGAGCCATGCGGATTCTATCGCATTATCTGCGGGTCGGATGGCCCGTCTCCCAAGATTCAATACCCTGTCCGCATATTCCCGGATACTCTCGGTCGGTCCTTGCACGCACCTCCTCAACTCCTCCTCCCTGACCTCCCATACCTTCGGATCCGCGAACATTTTTTTCAGGGCCGCTTCAAGCTGGGGAAATGTCACTCCCTCTCCCGTTAGTTCCGGGTGCCCTTCGATAAAGGCGGTGGCCATCCCCTGCAATTTGAGTCTACAGATGGTGACTAAGTCCGAGTCTTCCCAATGCCCGGTTTTTCCTATGCTGCGTAGTTGAGCTAAGAACTCCTCAACTGGGACTTCGTCCTTAGTCCCCCCCCACTTTCGCACTAGGCTCTGCATGCTGAAATCTTTTCTCACCTTGTGGACCTCCGGTCTCGCCCCCAATCCGCTACTCCTCAACAATTCGACGAGCTCGGATATGGGGTTCCGGACGTCCCATTTCCCCTCTCCCGAATCCTTCCCTTCCGCCCCCGCTGACCCATAGGTTAGCCGTAAACGGGCATCTCGAAGCTTTTGTTGCAGCTCCTCCTCCTTTTCTGCATAGGCCAAATTGGCCAGCTCGGCCTCCGCCAAGCGCTGTCTCAGCTCCTCTAGCTCGGACATCCTTCGCACTCTCGGGGCTCGTGGGTAAGGTCAACGTTCTTGCAGCTGACCCCACACCTGACACCAGTTGTAAGGGAGCCCCTCAAGTGGGTAAGGATATTCAAATAAATAGTTCACACACACGCGCGTTCCAATTTGACACCCTTTTATTCTTCCCAAAATCTTAATTTCTACAGCAATTGAAGGACACCTTCTCACAACACGCAACTGCAACTACGATAATAAACCGTAAGTTAACTTCTATCCCCGCAGGGTGGCTGAATATGGAAACCTAACAAAATACAATAAACTACGAATACAACAAAAGGAGATTAACTCACCCCACAAGATTATCCCGAGCAAGACTTCATACAAAATAACAACGAATCCCCGTACTATTTGGGTCTAATCCCCTAGTAGAAATAACTGAGCCCCGACAATATTATAACTAAATACTTCATACAAAATAACAATGAATCCCCGTACTATTGGGTCTAATCCCCTAATAGAAATAACTGAGCCCCGACAATATTATAACTAAATACTTCATACAAAATAACAATGAATCCCCGTACTATTGGGTCTAATCCCCTAATAGAAATAACTGAGCCCTGACAATATTATCACAAAATACCTCATACGAATTAACAATGAATCCCCGAAATCAGTGGGTACTTTCAGCCCTTGACCCTTTAAACGAGCTCCACAATGGCACAGAATTCTCTGACACTTATACACGACACTTGGTCAACCCCTTTTTCCCGCACATCCGGGGCGTCTCCAATTAATTCAATAATGCTACAATTAGAAACAAAAATAACAAAATGGTACGATATAACACCCAAAAAATTATACTCCCCAAATTGGTGAATGAAAACCCGAAAAGCCCCACAAAAATCCTTACAAGACGTACTCAGCGTCCCTCCTTTCTTCAAATATCGCAAAACCACCAGGTGGTAAGGTCCTGGAAATAACGCTTATTACTAGCACTCACCCAGATTCAACAAGCACATGGTCTTCACACAAATCAACGGTACCACAACTCCGCACCTCACGTTTTGGCTCCACTCCGTCGAATGAATCCTCTTCTTCAGCTCGCCGCTGTCCTCCAATCGCGAAAACCCTTACGCTGCTTTTCTCCGAGGCCGGCGGAAATGCAGGCCGGGTGAGGAAGACATCGCCGTCGTTTCTCTCGTTAATTTATTCGGCTCCGGGGTGAGGGGTGAGGAAGGCCTGTCGAACCGCGAAGGGACCAGCTCGCGCGATCTGTCGGCAGTCCCCTACACTTCCCTTCCCCCTGGGCCCTTGGGTCCTCACAGATGTTTCTCTTCAAGTTGGTTGGTGGTAACAATGGCAAAGCCGTGTTCTTTGCAGACGAATGATCTATATAGAAAACTAATAAACCTTTGTGTTATAATTTGCAGCGTTTTATTCGATTGTCGGAGTCTAAATACCTTGAAACGTAAACCATAAATCGGTGGGGGGGGGGGGGATTTTTTTTTATTGGTCGATTCCAAAGCTTTATTATTGAAAATGATAGAGAGTTACAGCAACATTTGGAACCGTTCAGACGTGAGAAGCTGCTAGGGCGAGCAACGAGTGGATGCTAACTTTCCGACGTGAGTCTGGGGAACCGGCGTTATCTCCCTAGCTTCGAAAAAAGGTGTCATTATCTCCCCGGACTTTTTGAGCCACATTTCACCATCTCCCCAAGGAAAGTTACATTATCTCCCCAACTGGGATTGAAGGGTTTGAAAAAATCACGTTACATGAATTTTTGCTTCCGAGTCTACCAAGGTAGCGGAAGCTTTGTTTTCACTTTTCAAGGACGAAAAAAAAAGTTCTCCAAAATCAAAATTTTCACTCGCGTTTTGCGTTTTAGACCTTTCTGAACAATTTTGGTTCCGTGTCTGTCTGTCTGTCTGTCTGTCTGTCATGAATTCCTTGTAACGCGCATAACTATACGAAGTTATTGTCCGATTTCTATGAAATTTTCAGGGATTGTGCGGGTTGGTGTGTAGACGGTCCCCTATGAAAATCATCATCCTCGGACTGATAGAAGCGACTGCGCATGTGCAAACGTGAATTCCTTGTAACGGCCATAACTTCTACATTTTCCATCCGATTTCGATGAGATTTTCAGGGATGTTACAGATTAGTATTTACATGGTCCCCTATGAAAATCATCACCTTCCGACTGATAGTAGCCACTGCGCATGCGCAAACATTAATTTCCTTGTTACGGCCATAACTTCCACATTTCCTACTTGATTTCGATGCAAATTTGAGGAATTATGCAGATTGGGTTGTAGATGGTCCCCTATCAAAATCACCACCCCCGGACTGATAGTGGCCGCTGCGCATGCGCAAACGTGAATTCCTTGTAACGGCCATAACTTCTACATTTTCCGACCGATTTCAATGAAATTTTCAGGGATGTTACAGATTAGTATTTAAATGTTTCCCTATGAAAATCACAACCTTCGAAATGACAGTAGCCACTGCGCATGCGCAAACGTGAATTTCCTTCTAACGGCCATAACTTCCACATTTTCTACCCGATTTCGATGACATTTTTAGGGATTACGCGGATTAGGTTGTAGATGTTCCCCAATGAAAATCAAGGCCTTAAAATTTACAGCAGCCTCTGCGCATGCGCATACGTAAAATCCTTGTAACAGCCATAATATTTACATTTTTCATCCGAATTTGATGAAATTTTCTAGGATTGACCAGATTGATGTAGATGATCCCCTATGAGGGTAGTGAAAGGTACTTAGAGATTGGTGTTTTGAGATTAACAACTATGCATCGGATCATCTATATAATCGGGTTATGGATACGAGGAAGCTATGTGCCACACCCACTTGGCAGACGTTTTTAAAAGTTTTCCTTTAATAATGCAAAAATAAGCTAGGTAATGTTGTTTTATTACAGTCATTTGGAAAATCACAATCTGTCAGGTAGATACTAAAAATACCGTAGGTACCTAATATACCTCGAGCCCTAATGTTCGTCGAACATTCCGGCAAACTTGGTACTCACCTTCTTCACGTACTCGAAAGAGGTTATTGCACATTTTTTCTTTCTTTCTAATAAGGTTTTCCACCCAACAAGATTTTCGTTTCGTCCGAGCAGATGGAGTTCTCACTTGCCCAAGTCCTATCGACCTGATTTTAGCGTAAACGTCAGTCTGGTATGCTTGAAGTGCTTCAATGAAAATGTTGAGAACTGCCGGAACATTCATTTTTCGATAAGATAGGAGAGGGAGATAGTGACAAGTCACGGCCCGCAACGCGGGGAGATAGTGCCAAGGTCCGCTCTTGTACGGGGGAGATGTCAACAACCCTCTTAACCGCCCAACGACGCCTTGGCGAGATAGTGCCTGTCGTCCAGTGTTGCCAACAAGCGGCTACCAAAACCCCCTGAGCCAACCTCGAAAAACCCCCAAATCCCCCAAAAAAGAAAAACCCTAAAACTTAAGGATGAAATAACAATATCAATGAATACAATGCAATTTTTTTTTTTTAGTAGTAGATTGTAATTCATTAATGATTTGAGGGCGGAGTGGATCTTGAAGACAATGCAATTATTGCATTAGCGATATACGTTTCAGGTCATACAAGTTTTGAAAAAAACATTAAAAACCTTTTTAAAAATAAACTAGTTTCTTCAGGTAGGGTAGGTACTTTTTTGTACAAAAAATCAAAATGTCAAACAGTGAGGTCGCATTCGACCCCCATCTCCAAAACCTTCTCAATTTCTTCAAAACTTCTAGTTTGCTAATAGTAACGAGCGTGAACGGACGAATAAACTTCAAGAATTTATCAGTGTGTGCTTGCGAAAGATCAAAGATCGAAAAAAGTTTGTCCTCCAAAACTCCAAAATTATAGTCCCATTGAGCCCACGATAGACATTGGTAAATTCGGTGAAGTTTTTCACTCCATTGAATATATGTATTACCTGCTGCTATTTTAATTGCTGATTCATTTTTATTCTACCCAAATCCCCCCGACTCGTCGGTAAAAACCCCCAAAAAATACCCCAAAAGATTTCCCCCCCAAAATCCCCCCCGTCAAGAAAAAAAACCCCAAATTTGGGGGGGAAACCCCCAACTTGGCAACACTGCTGTCGTCCGTGAGTCTCATGTCCATCCAGTGTTACTCACGTGATTGACGTTGCTTCAGATTTTTCAACACTCCATAGGTAACGTCAACTCAATCCGCGGTTATTTGTTTTCGTTGAACCGATAAAGGGAAACAGGAAGGAAAATATAAGGAAATCAATGAAGTACGCTCGTTTATTACCCAAAACAATCGTAAAAGTATAAACAAATAAATGCAAAATGAATGGGGAATTTGCCTCACATTTTTTTTTTTTTTTTTTTCGAATGAGGGTTTATTTTTATGGAATAAAACCATAGTGAGCTGCTCGAAAACGCATCCAAAAAATTTAGAGAATTTAAGGAAGATGGAAATTTTAAATGTGGTGGCAATAGGTTTGTTCCAGCAAGGCAACCGTGGTCGACCGCAGTCGACCGGCGCATGCGCATTACGACTAACCACTGTTCCAGCACGACAATCTGCCCAACTTCGCGGTTGAACCACTGTTCCAGCAACTCGACCGCGGTCGACCACGGTCGACCCAAACCCGACCGCTTTGAGGAGTGCGGTCGCGAGCGGTCAAGATTGGAAACCTCACACTAAAGAAACCTCTACCTTAACCTTCTCATTTCAAAACGAGCTCCGCAGTGGAAGGACCTCCCTAGGTGTTTTGGTTGAGAGTTTATAGTCATCAGAGATAGGTACAGTAGATGTGGATTTTTTTACCCTCCTGTTGGAAGAACTTTTTTCAGAAACGTGTGAAGCTTCAACCCAATGTCCTCAAATTTCTCGCTCTCAGAAAGGAAACCTTGAAATCTCTTTACGCCCTCGAGAAGATAAATTTGCATTAAAATTGTGACTTTTCTATAACATCATACCTATACAGGGTGTCTACCATTTGGATGGACACTTCAAGGATCGATTGTACAAGTAATTTGCAACAAAAAATGTCTCCCGGCAATTTTTTCTTAACTCACTCAAAATGCCTTTTTTCACTTCGAAGTTTTTTTTCGCGTTTTCGACTTTACGTCATTAAAATTGCCATAATTCCTGTTATTTACCAAATAAATTCAAATTTAAGGATATCGTTGGGAAGAGCGTTTAATTTCCAAGCTGCTTAATGTAAAACCAAAATATTTTGGAATTAAACCATTTCTAAAAAATCAAGTCAAAAAGCAAACTTCAATTTTTTTTTCGAAATGATTATTTTTAAATTGAAGTTTTCACTTTGAACGCCTGTCCATTTCGATGGGCGCTTTTCAGAAAAAATATGCTTAAATTGTCAGCTTTCCAACGGTATATCAAGTTTTAAAAGTTAGTTTTAAATTCAAATTGGAAGAGTAAATCAAGTTTGAATGCAAGAAAACGTGTTTTACAAAAAATCGCGGTGTATGGTTACTCTCGATCTCAAGATGACGAGTTTAGTATAATTTCCTATGTAATTTTTCACGCTGAATCCAATGGTGATACTTCCGAATAATTCTGAGTGCTATAATTAGAATAGAAAGAAATAATTATTATAGAAAGTAGATTTTTCGAAGAAAACCTTCGTTTTCCGTACATAAAATACCAACGCATTATTCGTAGATATGGTAGTGAGGATGATGTAAAACCTTTCTATTCAATAAAAACATCAATCAGCTAGAAATTTGATGTTTTTATTGAGTAGAAAGGTGCACATAACTCTCCGACTTTGCTTGCTTTGGATCTGTACAATATTTTTTTCCATCCTCATCAAAGAAACAGTTTTTAGGAATTTTAAATGATTACAGCAATGAGAAAAGGTATTTTATTCATTATGCATCCTATGCGACGATAAGCAGGTATGGTCCATACTGTATGGAAACCTGAAGTCACACATACTCAGAAGTAACGCGATTTTCGACCAACTAGTTGAGTGTTCCAGCAGTGGTTGAACCACGGTGATTATCACACAACCGCGATCTATAAGGCTGTGGTTTTTGGGCTAACCGCGGTCGACCGCGGTTGGCCCTGCTGGAACAAACCTAATGTGTAAGAGGCAGCCATGTTTGAAACGTAACGGATATTCTACCAATCTGACTTCAAAGGAGGTTCTGTGGCGCTTACCACAGAAGCGGAACATACACGAACTTTTAGCTTACAACTAGTGCGCTCAAGAGTGCGCCGCGAATTGGCAGGAAGAACCCAGACACAAAAGTGACCAAAAGAAACAATATTACTCACTTTTTTACAATACGATTCTACCTACTAGTTTATCAAGCATTATTAGTCTTCATCTTTTCATATTTACTTTCAAAATTTGAATCACATTATTCGAGTAGCCATTTCACTAGATCGTTTTGTGTGGCGGTGCTAGAACTCTGTCTGTTGTCGGAGTTGTTTTCGCGTCGTTTTTTTCGTATGACGTCAACAATATTCCTCGATTTTCGCGGTGTTTTGTAACAGAGGCTTCACTTGTTTAGGCATTTTCTCCTACGGTAATTTTTTCCCCTTGGTTATTCCTAGTGTTAAACGTTATTCTAGGGCCCTATTATAGGATTTGACTTGAAATTCCAGAATCTGAAATTGAGGCAAATTCCCCATTGTGAGCACCTAATCGTGCATTTCAGTCCATCCCCTTGTCTGAGGAGTAGATGACAGACAACCGAATTCAACGAGATTGGTAGTTTATGATCGACCTCGGACTAATCTTTTCGTATTATATTCCAATATCACCTTTTCGAAGTAAAATAAATACGAAGTCGGTCAAATGTAGAGGAAACTTGCCTTCAATGGGTAAGAAATTGAGATAGACCGTCCAACTGATGTCATCGAGATCAAACATCCGCCATCCACACTTCAGACGCCGCAACAGACCGAAATGTATAAGGGAGCAATATTCACTTCAAGCGAAATGTATAAAGGATCAATTCTTCAATCTTCAATTCACTTTACCGCGACCCCGAAGATAAAGAACTCGCAAAAGATTCACCGAAACTCTTCAAAACGAGAGAAACAGAATGATCAGCTGATTGACGGCGGCCATTAGCTCAGCCACAAAAACAAGGAGTTGAATAGTAGGTTATCTCACGTCGAAAACGCGAGACTGCCGAGTCAACCGTCTTCCGTGAGCCTCACGTAAAGCGCGAGGCTCGCGTTTTCGACGTGAGTCTCGCATTTTTGTACGTATCTTGGCCCGCTGTAACTCTCTAATAAATCAAAAGAACCACGAAAATCGGTTGAAAACTAAAGCCTGGGCAGACGACACAAGATTTTGTCACACATACACCTATGGTTTTTTGGGGGATTTGGATTAAGAATGGTCTACCTAAAACGGATTAGTGTGTGGTTATTTTTTTTCTTTTGAGTGTTGTCCAACTTCACCCCAGATCGATCGCATAAGGACGCCCAAGTCTTACTGTGGGACGTCCTAAAAACGAGTGTAGATGGTCCCCTATGAATAGCATCACCCTCGGTCTGACGGTAGTCTCTGCGCATGCGCAAACGTGAATTCCTCGTCACTCTTCCCATCCGATTTCGAAGAAATATTCAAATATTGTGCGGTTTGACGTGTAGATGGTTCCCTATGATGGCAGTGGGTACTGGCAAAATTTCTGAGGACGAGACGGTGACCACGATGAAACCTTGCGATTGCGACATGCAGAGGGCGTGTCGTAGTCTACGTAGCGTTGAATTTATTCATGTTAGCTTACGATGATTGTGTTTACACGTAATATTTTTAATTAGTTTATTTCAATTCGAGTCTCAACAGGCGAAACGGATTCCTGAAAAAACCTCTCTAAAATGGAGAAATTCACCGGGTGGATTTTTATGAATGATGAAGCCAAGCCAAGCCGGCAGAACCTTCTTTTTTCCGTAAATGTGGAATACGAGTTCAGTTGGCTGGTAATTAAGGAAGTTGAACAGAATGCATTAAAAAGAGAGTTTGAAATTAAACGGACTCCCCCGCGCCGAAAACAAAGCGCACGGGAGAAAGAATAAAAGGGAATGTTTTTCTGAGAGCCACAGAACATGCTGGGGGGGGGGGGGGGGAGCGATGGCGGTGTGGCTCGGGGGTGTTGGAAATTAATTGTATTTCATTATCATTAGAGGGGGGTCGCTCTTGCGCTATTCCCGCGACGGCGTTGCTGGTTTAAAGGCGAGAGGATACGTATCGCCAGCTCCCTAAATAATATGATAAGCAACTCCGAAGGGGGCTTCGTCTACCGTTCGCTGGTTATGGGCTTCCATTCCCGCTCGTCGACGACAAATCTCAAGTGTGCTGTCACATAGCTCTCCTCCTTGCCTTCTGAGGTGCAGGCGAGAATATCGCTAATTCGTACGTAACGCTCCCGGCAGAGAGGGTAGTGGGAGCGCAGGAATAATCAACGATCCGCCGCAATCGTTCCTGTGACTGCCCTCCGTTATGGCGTCAATTGTTTAAATAATAAAATTAGCCAAGTGGGAGTCCGTAAAGTTTCAAGGTACGTGGAATCCAAAAATCGAATAAAAACGCTGCAAATTATTACACATTCATTTTTCTATAGCTTTTCCAAGTCGAATTGAGAATTTTCCAAACCAATTTGAGAATTTTCCAAACCAATTTGAGAATTTTCCAAACCAATTTGAGAGTTTTCTAAACCAATTTGAGAATCCGAATTAAAATAGACACGACCCGAAAACTTTGTTGTTGTTTGTTTTTTAACCTAGGAAGTAATCAGGTTCGCAGACTCATGAACAACTGCTCTCCTACCCAGACCTGTCGCATCAGTTCCTGTATGAGCCTGAATGTTGAACATTCGCGAAAGTAAAAATAGGCGAGGAGAACGTGAGTAATCTTCGGACAACGAGCTAATACGTATCTGCCACACCTTTTTTCCGGCAAACAAGTGCAAGCGTTTTTTTCTCGAGAACGATGATTGGTGCTACTTCGAGTGATGAAGAGTCATCGCAGTTGGTATTCGACGAAATGTAAATCGAATAGTTTCTTCGGACGAAATTAGCGATTGTGACCCTCGACCTTCCGCTCGTCCAGCAACCAGAGGCCGTTACTGTCAATATACGAAGGATGCATTCCAGGGGACGTCCCATTGGATAAGCATTAGATCAGTTTAAACCAGTTGTTAAGCGATAAAACTGTTTCACTCGATGTAATTTATTGATTACTAGGCTTTATATATTTATATATTACTAGGAGTTATTGATTAGGCAAGAAATAGTGCCCCCCCCCCCACCATTATCCGCCAAAATGTTTCTAGCGGCATGGGAGCCTCGAATCTGAAGAGCATTTTAAAATCCATGATCTACGACACCCAACATGCGAATTCGAGTTCACCCCCCCCCCCCCCACCACGTCACCAACGCCAACAATGGTGCCAGTCTGGCTCCAAAGCGGAAATAAGTCGTAACATTGAACTTTCATCTGTTAGTTTTGGTAGGCAGTCCGTCGAAGTTCACATCCGTATCCAAGGTGAAACACAAAAAAAAACGAAATAAGCAGTTTATGGCATCATGGCACCATGGTGGCACCACTATTAGTTCCATGGTGGTACAGAGAATAATTCATGAAAATCCGGAGGTATAATGAGAATTTTTCCTCAATTTCAAAGCTTGGATACAATTAGTAAGCAGTAAAGGAACCGAAATATTGAAAAATCGGATATTTTGTGAATATTTTCCCCCCACTCACCCCCTCCCCTTGCGAGTTTTGGTACTCTGGTAAAATCATGTACAACTCGGAAGTTATTTGAGTCAAACTAAAAAGAAACACGCAAATCGGTTGGAAATTGAGGCCTGGGCAGAGTTTACAAGATTATGCACGCAAACGCACGTTTTTCAAGCATTAACCCCCCCCCCCCTTCACCCTCTTAAAAGCAAAATCCAAAATTCCGGCGCCGAAGTGCACAACTAGATAGTTTTCCTCGTCAAACGAAAAAAGAACCACGAAAATCGGTTGAGAACTAAGGCCTGGGCAGAGTACACAAGATTATGCTCAAAAACGCATGTTTTTCGAGCATTAACCCCCCCCTCCCCCCCCTTAAAAGGCAAAATTCGAAATTCCGGCGACGTAGTGCACAACTAGATAGTTTTCCGCGACGAACAAAAAAAGAACCAGTAAAATCGGTTGAGAACTAAGGCCTGTGCAGAGTACACAAGATTTTGTTACACACACATATACTCACACACAGACATACACCTATGGTTTTTTTTTCGCGGATTTGGATTCAGAATGGTCTAAAACGGATTACTGTGTGATTATTTTTTTTTTCTGTTGAGTGTTGTCCAACTTTACCCCAGATCGATCGCATAAGGACGCCCAAGTCTTACTGTGGGACGTCCTAAAAAGGTTCCTCAAATTACTTGAGGAAGGAGATTCACTCAAAGAAGCAGCGGGAATAGCAGGAGTAAAACAGAAACAGCGTACCGCCATTGCCTAAAAAGGCACAGGTTCGATGTGATTAATCCCTTGATACGCAGGAGGGGAGGGCCGCACAGAAAATCACTAACTCCCGATTGTTCTACACTAATTGAAACATAATTGTTAGTAATGCATGCATTCCAGGGGACGTCCCATTGTAAGAAGCATTAGATAAGTTTAACCAGGCTGGTAAGCGATAATACTGTGTTCACTCGATGTAATTTTATTATTTTAGATAAGAAATAGTGACCCCCCCCCCCCCACCATTATCACCTAACATTTCTAGCGGCGTGGGAGCCTCGAATTGAAGAGCATTTAAAATCCATGATACTACGCGACCCAACTGCGAATTAGTCACCGAAGCCTCAAATACCCAAACAACAAAAAACAAAACAAAAAAAAAAAAACGAAAAAAAAAAAACAAGAAAAAAAACACCAAAAAAATAAAAAAAAACAAACAAAAAACCCCCAAACCCACACCACCATATCACCCCCCCCCCCCCCCCCCACCCCCCCCCCCCCCCCCCACCCCCCCCCCCCCCCCCCCCCCCTTCCACAAACAATGGTGCCAGTCTTGCACCAGGCGGAAAGACGTCTTAAATTGAAGTTCATCTATTAGTTTTAATAGGCCAGTCGTCGCAGGTTAACGTCCGTATTCAAGGTGAAACACAAAAAAAAACCCCACGAAATATGCGGTTTATGGTGTCCTGGCACCATGGTGGCACCACTATTAGTTCCATGGTGGCACAGAGAATAATTCATGAAAATCCAGAGGTATAATGAGAATTTTTCCTCGATTTCAAAGCTTAGATACAATTAGTAAGCAGTAAAGGAACCGAAATATTGAAAAATCGGATATTTTGTGAATATTATACCCCCACCCATCAACTCCCCTTGCAAATTTTGGTACTCTGGTAAAATCATGTACTACTCGGAAGTTATTTGAGTCAAACAAAAAAGAAACACGCAAATCGGTTGGAAATTGAGGCCTAGGCAGATTTTACAAGATTACCCCCGCAAACGCACGTTTTTTAAGCATTAACCCCCCCTTTCCCCCCCTTAAAAAGCAAAATTCAAAACTCCGACGCCGTAGTGCACAACTAGATAGTTTTTCGCGTCGAAGAAGAAAAGAACCACGAAAATCGGTTGAGAAGTAAGGCCTGGGCAGACGACACAAGATTATGCCCAAAAACGCACGTTTTTTTGAGCATTAACCCCCCCTTTCCCCCCTTAAAAGGCAAAATTCGAAATTCCGGCGACGTAGTGCACAACTAGATAGTTTTCCGCGTCGAACAAAAAAAGAACCAGGAAAATCGGTTGAGAACTAAGGGCTGTGCAGACGACACAAGATTTTGTCACACACACACACACATATACACACACACACACACAGACATACACCTATGGTTTTTTTCGCGGATTTGGATTCAGAATGGTCTAAAACGGATTACTGTGTGGTTATTTTTTTTTCTGTTGAGTGTTGTCCAACTTCACCCCAGATCGATCGCATAAGGACGCCCAAGTCTTACTGTGGGACGTCCTAAAAATGGTAGAAGAGAACCTTTGCCGGACGCTCAAACAAATGAAAGAACAGGTTTCATCGAGGTACAATGTCAATATAAGTACGTCAACGATTGACAATTTGAAGCGATTAAAGATAACTCTCAAGCTGAAGAGTAAAGAGGTAGATCGGATGAATTCGCTTCGAAGTCGAAACCTGAGACAAGAATACGCTCGGTCATTTCATACGTGGGCACCTGCGGAGAGGGCAAAAATCATTTTTATTGACGAGGCAGGTTTCAACCTCCATCTCAGAAGGGCCCATGCACGCTCAAGAGTCAATACCCGTGCTGTTGTCACTGTTCCCACTGTTAGAGGCAGAAACGTATCACTAATAGTCGCTTTAACAAATGAGATGGTGATGCATTTCAATATAATTACAGGGGTAAATTGTAATAGTACAAGATTCAACGAGTTCTTGACTGAATTACGTGGAAAACTGCCCAATCACCATTACGTATTGGTCATGGACAATGCGCGCATTCACCATGAAGTTGAAGCCAAGATACAGGAACTCGGTCTTACTGTACAATATCTTCTTCCTTATTCACCCCAATTGAATCCTGTCAAGAAAGCTTTCTCAAAAATCAAGCTTTACGTGAGAAACGTTCTCAGTGAGTCAGCGCAGGTTCTCGTTTTGAGTGAAGTGATAGCTCGAAGCATCCCCACCGTTTCATCAGCTGATTGCACAAATTGGATGATGGACATGTTCGTGCAATTAACGAACGCAGCAGCTGGAAACCCTCTACATTGATGTTTCACATTACCTAATTTTTCTCAAAAACATGAAAATGTGATTTCTTTTTTTCTCTCTCTCATGAAAAAATGCGAATTTCTTTCTTTTAACGATGTATTGTGCAATTTTATAAGTTTTGATTTGCTTTGAAAAATTGGGACTTTGGTTTGGATGATTCCCTTCTTCTTTTTTATTTATAATATTCTTGGTTTGAAAAATTCTCAAATTGGTTTGGAAAATTCTCAAATTGGTTTGGAAAATTCTCAAATTGGTTTGGGAATTTCTCAATTTGGTTTGGGAGATTCTCAATTTGGTTTGGAAAATTCTCAATTCGACTTGGAAAAGCTATATATAGATCACTCGTCTGCAAAGCCACCAACCATCCAACATGAAGAAAAACATCGATTGCATTTCGGTCAGCTAACATTTGAACGGTGATTCGGCCTATTTCGAGATTCACACTCGTGTTTCTGATTTATCGTAAGTCCGACCCTCAAATTCTCGTAGGGAGCGAACGGTTTGTCCTACAGGGCTCCGCGTGGTCTCTAAAAATTCAATACTATCCAATAGGTACTATTTGACACTACTACTATTGATGGAAAAACAATACCTTCACTTCGAAATTTTTTGAGTTAGGGTGTTTTGAAAATTTCAACCCTTAGAAGTGACCTACATCTACCAAAATCTTCGGGGCACAACTAGACCCCAAATGGAGCCTACATACCAAATTTCATGAAAATCGGTCTATGCTAAGTGGCAAAAGTGCCGCGTACGGTAGACGGACGGCCAAATTTTTATTCTAATTTTGGATTCTACGTACCTTGAAAATCAAACCAACGAATTTTGAGGGGGGGATAAAAAAAAAGTTCTTGGTTTATTCCAAAGGTTTATTATTGAAAATTATTAACCAAAATCGAATAAAAATTTGGCGTACGCGGCACTTTCCCCACTTAGCATTGACCGATTTTGATGAAATTTGGTATGTAGGCTCCAATTGGGGTCTAGTTGTGCCCCGAAGATTTTGGTTGATGTAGGTCACTTCTAACGGTTGAAAAATAAGGTTTGAAATTTGATATGAAGGTATTGTTTTTCCATCAGTAGTATTATATTGAATAGTATTGAATTTTTAGAGACATCGCGGAGCCCTGTAGGACAAACCGTTCGCTCCTACGAGAATCTAATCGCTGGACTTACGATAAATCAGAAACACGAGTGTGAATCGCAAAAGAGGCCTAATCTCCGTTCAAATGTTAGATGACCGAAATGCGATCGATGTTTTTCTCCCTGTTGGTTGGTGGTAACAATGGCAAAGCCGTGTTCTTTGCAGACGAGTGATCTATTGAAAAAATAAGTAACCTTTGTGTAATAATTTGCAGCGGTTTTTTTTCTGTTGTGTGTTGTCCAACTTCACCCCAGATTAATCGCATAAGGACGCCCAAAAGTCTTACTGTGGGACGTCCTATAAAATTGCTCCAAAATCGAAATTATTTTTCATGTTTTAGATATTCCTGAACCATTTTGGTTCCGTGTCCGTCTTTCTGACATGAAATCCTCCTAACGAGCATAAATATACAAAGTTCTACATTTTCCATCCGGTATCGATAAAATTTTCAGAGATTAAGCGGATTTCCTTGCAGATGGTCCCCTATGAGGGTAGGTACTTATGGATTAACCTCAGGTTAATCCATGGGTAGGTTTTTATGGATTTTACCCCACCCCTTTGTCGCCCCTGTCGGAGTAGAAATGAACATCTTTGTCATGTAGTACAGCAGCGTCCTCGAACTCATCGGGGCCGCATTCTACGCCACGATGCGGTCGCCAAGCAGATAGCTGGTGCCTTGTCATCTAGCGGCTGGAATGTTGAGAGCGAGAGATTGTACCAGCCTGACAGGTCTTGCATTATCCTGGATGTCCAGGTAGTCAATGGCAGCTTGGACATGGAGCAGACCTGGCGGGCTGAGATGAGAAATTATGATGATTTGCAGCAAGCGGTGCGGAGCTAAAAGGAACATCACCCAACAACATCAGGGTGATGGCTGCGTCCTTGTCGTGGCGCGGGAAAAGTGCCACTGAGTTGCGCGAGTAGGGTATCTCAGTATGTGTACTCCGTGGTATCACCAACCGCGTCCAGCTCGGCTCATATTTGAATTGGTGGTTGTTTCATAGAGGCACTTCCCTTCATCCCTCTCTCCCACCCCCACCTTCTTCATCTTCCCTCATCCCTAGGGCCCGCGTCGGGTGAGTCCTGGGCGTCCTCCCCTTTATATTAGATTAATTTATTCATTTTTATCAATGGCGTGCCCCAGGGGAGTTTCTTTAAAAAAAATAAAAAAAATAGAGATTTGAACAAGCGCAAACTTCCTTGTAACAGGCATATTTTCTCCCTGAATTCTGTGAAATCTTCAGAGATTGTGCAGGTTGCCGTACAAATGGTCCCCTTTGAGGGTAGTGGATGGTACTCATAGTTTGATGTTTTGAGATTAGCTACATATCATCTACACCAGGGGAGCTCAAACTTGAACTGCTGGCGATCTACCTCAATATTTTTAGACTACTTACGATCGACTCTGAGAGACTGCAAGTGTGTGTGATGCAGGGTTGTCGTACATATACGATACACCCTACCTACCTAGGTAGGGCGTACCGTAGCATATATAGATATTAGCTTTCTGCAGCTTTCTGTACATTATTTTGGTCAAGGTTTGGGTTAGGTTTAGTTAGGTTCTTCTCTACAATATCAATGAAAAAACTCATAGTTATTCAAAATTGCGAGTTTATTGGTTGTTACAAAACAAAAGAGTTACATAATATGTAACCACCATATTATGGTGTTGAACTTAACTAAAGAGTGGCTTTGGATGTTTAAGCGTTGCACTGCATGTCCTCAGCATACTTTTCATAAGATGGTACCTACGTAACCACTGAGTGCTAATCGCAAGCATGATCGTCAGTTAGTCGATTGCGATATTTTGACTTAATTATCTTCATTTCAGAAAATGCAGACTCGTAAAAGTAAGTTGACCTAAAAAATGCCGTCAGTTGAAGGGCGATTTGCCTTACATACGGATATTTATCTTCAGATATAAAACAACAGAAATTTGTATCAGATGCTGTAGCTCTGAGATGTATATCTGATATAATCTGCACCAACTCATTTTCAACAGAACATGAGTTTATATTAAACTGACTTGCTATTTCAGTAGCTAATTCCTCAATGTTTTTACATGAAAAAGGATAACTCATAAATGATGCTATATTTTCCCATTTACTGCAATCATAAAAACGCATTTCGAATCGTCCCAAAATATTTGATAATTCAGCCTCATACGTATCATAATTCAACTGAGGAATCCTTGCTTTCAAAGACGGAAAATGTTTCAGATCCTTTCTTTTCAGTTGATCTATCATAAGTTGCAAATTACTTTTGAATGCGTTTACTGCGCTAATCATCTCAATAATAGTTTTTCCTTTACCTTGAAGCTCCAAGTGAACGGTGTTTAAGTGAATCTTTTTGTCATTCAAAAGTGCCAAATCATTTAGCCATTTTTCGTTTTTCAAAATCTGAGTGTCCACCTCTTTCGTCTAGAAAAGCTGTTATTTCGGGCAATAATTCTTGAAACCTTTCTAGGAATTTTCCGCGACTCAACCACCTGACGTCCGTGTGAAGAACTAAATCAGTGTGTTCAGCTGACTCCCTATCTTCCAACTGCAACTGAAAGAGCCGCCGTTGCAAGCTACGTGCACGGATGGAATTCACAATTTTTGTTGCAATGCCCATAATTTCCTCCGTGTTTAAAAATTTGAACACAAAACTTGTTGATGTATAATACCTACTACCTACTTATTAAAACTACTAAGTACTTGTTAAAATTTTTTTTCTTCTCGAGATATACCCAAAAGCACTCGCGATCGACCAGTCGATCGCGATCGACCGTTTGAGCACCCCTGATCTACACAATCGGATGAAGGATACGAGGAAGCTACGTGCCACACCCACTTGGCTGACGTTTTAATTTATTTATCAATTTTTTTCAACCCTGAATAGCTAACACAATGTTTCCGGTACCTTGGAAGACTCGGAAGCAAAATAAAGTGAAAACGCGATCGGCGACGACGGTGTTTCGGAACCAGCATCTTAGGGAGTGAGCAGCAGAGATGAGCTCGTGAAAAAGAGAAAAGAGGAGATAATAGGAATTCAAGGGGAAAAGCCTAAAGAGGCTCGGGCGGTTGGGCAAACAGGGATTGTTTTGTTTGGGAAAAAATTGGCCTGAATCAACCGCGTTTTGACGCAAAGAGGGAACTTTTGTTTCGAGTTGATTGCACATTGGATGGGCCGTGATCAGTCAAGCACAGTCTCCTTTTGCCTTTAGTGTTATTCCGAACAATTCTACGATAGCTGCTCTTCCTACAGCTCCCCTTGAAGTGGTCCTCTTCCTGTTCCTGCCTTGGGGAGCTCATAAATACGATATGAAATTTCATTATTTTGATTCCTTCGCGCAACTTGATTATAATCTTCTACGGAATCTACCTATTGAACTTTGATTTAATCTGTCAAACTACAAGAGGCGCAATTATTATCCACGTATCGTGTTGGAGAATCCGTCGTAACCAGCAAGTCAAGTACAGGAGGCGAGCGCTTTCGATGTAAGGACATCATCTTCAGGCCGTCGAGAGAGTGCTAAAGTTTGTCAGTCCGTCGTCTTATTTATTTAGTCTGAGTGAAAGGGAGGTGAAAGGATTAGAAAGGAAAGGGGGCCACGTGGTAACGAGACCACGTGGTGAAAGGTTACCTATTTGTTTGTCATGTAAAAAAAAAAAAAAAAAAAATAGATAGTACTTAAGTTAGAAGTTTTATACAAAGAACTTGACGTCGATTCAGACCATTTATATTGTTCATATTTTTACATACTTTGGCATAATCATATTTCAGTCATAAGTACTTACATGTCGTCGCTTCAAAGGCTACACCCCCTATCGACCATTTTTACGAAAATGGGAATTTTGGGTTATTCCTATTCCTCTTTGCTCGTTGCGTAGAGTTTTTGGCCTCTAATTATTCATACTAGATGAAGGAGTCAAGGAAACTCAAATGTATATCAACATCGTTATCATCCAGTTTTTTGCTTCTCCTGAAAAGTTGGGAACTGGTCGATAGGGGATGTCGTTTCTTAAGCGACGATATTTAGTTACATAGTTACCAATTATCGATTAAAATTCTTCAAAAATGAAGCAAAATGAAAAAAATTGGAAGCTACCTACTTAAAATGCTGAAAATTATTACACACGATTACGATTTCTTTTTCTGTATCACTTGCCCGCAAAAAGCAATCTTCTCAAGGTCTTCGAGTGATGAATGGGGTACACCATAAATAAAAATAAATAAACAAATCGAATGTTATTGGGGAGACGCCCAGGACTCACCCGACGCCGGCCTTATGGATGATGGGAGAGAGGGATGTAGGGAAGTGCCTCTGCAAAATGACCAACAGTTGAGGTAAGGGCATTTTTTTCGGCAGGCAGGTGACCTACCTTCTTCCATGCAGGTGAGTACAATGAAAGAAACGAACAGTTATTGCACTTTGGTCAGCTAACATTTGAACGGTAAAGTTGTTTCTGATTAATCGTAAGTCTAACCCTCAAGTCCTCATACGGAGCGAACGGTTGGTCCTTCAGAGATCTGGGTGGTCTAATTCCATTTTAGAAATTCGATACAATTTCAAATTGATGAATAAACCGTACCTTTATATCGAAAGTTTCCGAGTTTTGTAAATTTCAGCAATTATTTTTATATCTTCAAAATTATATATATAGTACAACCTCAACATACTAATATTTAGTGATTTACAAGGGTGAAACTATTTTCAGAAGTAGAGAGGTAAATAAGGGTTTGTTTACTCTTACTGTTTGAAATAGAACTCATCCTTATCCAATGGGACGTCCCCTTGAATGCACGCTTTACAATATTCAAAACGCTGCAAATTATTACACAATGGTTTATTACTCTTCTATATTGATCACTCGTCTGCAAAGCCACCAACCATCCAACATGAAGAAAAACATCGATCGCATTTCGGTATCCTAAAATTTGAACGGAGATTAGGCCTCTTTTGCGATTCACTCTCGTGTTTCTGATTTATCGTACGCCCAACCCTTAAATTCTCGTAGGGAGCGAACGGTTTGTCCTACAAAGCTCCGCGTGGTCTCTAAAAATTCTATAGAATTTTGAATTGAAGGAAAAACAACACCTTTATATCGAAATTTTTTGAGTTAGGGCGTTTTCAAAATTTAAAAATTCATTTTTGAACCCTTAGAAGTGACCTACATCAACCAAAATCTTCGGGCCACAACTAGACCCCAAATGGAGCCTACATACCAAATTTCATCAAAATCGGTCAATGCTAAGTGGGGAAAGTGCCACTTACGGCTTACGGCGGACGGACATCATTTCGAGCAACTTCTAAGTACCTATGTGCACAATGTAATGCAATTGAAAACTTGGCCCGAACCCAAGGAAGCACGCATACCCCCTCCTCCTAATCCCGCACACGCAGCCTCCACGAGGCCCATCCCGGGCACTGCAAGCGAAGCAGTGGCAAATAGCGTGTAGGAGCGTAGTTGAGAAGACGACCGTCAGGATTTAAGATCAAAACCAGCAAAAGCCCTAGTAGAACCGAAAGGCTAAGGTATAGGGCAAAAACACCAAGGACCTGACGGTTACGACCAGGATGCCCAGTTGCCAGACTGCAGAACTTCGGAGGATGTGGAACAATGGTGTATGGATGAGTGGCAGCGTCGGTGGTCCAGCTCGGCCAAAGGAAGGCATACCTTCAGTGCATGGCCCAATGTATACGTGCGAAGAAGCCAGAAGTACATAGTCGTGGACCACTATGTTGCACAATTCTACACAGGGCACGGTGATTTCGCATCAAAACTGCACGGTTTCAATCTCAAATCTTCCGCAACTTGTACTTGCGGAGGAGAAGAGACAGTTGCCCATGTATTTGAGGCCTGCCCGCGGTACTCTGAAGCAAGAAGACAATGGCTCGCTGTTCTAGCTACTCCAGATGGGAGTACTCTGTGGGAGCAATCCACTGCAGATGCACGATCATTTCGAGCAACTTCAAAGTATGTGCACAATGTAATGCTATTGAAAACTTGGCCTGAACCCAAGGAAGCACGCATACCTCCTCCTCTTAATCCCGCACACGCAGCCTCCGCGAGGCCCATCCCAGGCACTGCAAGCGAAGCAGTGGCAAATAGCGTGTAGGAGCGTAGTTGAGAAGACGACCGTCAGGATTTAAGATCAAAACCAGCAAAAGCCCTAGTAGAGCCGGAAGGCTAAGGTATAGGGCAAAAACACTAAGGACCTGACAGTTACGGTGGACGGACGGCCAAATTTTTATTCAATTTTTGGTTTCTACGTACCTTGAAACGTAAACCATCAAATGGGGTAGTTGCATGATATGTTTTTGTATTTTTTCTGTGTAGTGAATCTTTATTGAAGTACGAATCTGCAAATAAAACTCCCAGAAACGCTTCCTAAAAATTTAGAGATTTTTTCAAAGAACGGGATTCTCGGATTCAGGCGGGAAAACCTACACACTGCTTGGACGCTGCGGGGTGGGGGCTACGTCACGGGTGTTAAGGGGGCCAAGAGACCGCTACACCACTGTTACCCTGACGCAAGGTTGTGTTTTCATAAAACAACCAAAATATGCTTCAAAACTTTCAATTTAAACGATTAATTCATACATGTAAAGCCTGAAAAATATATTTCAAAGTTTTTTTAATCATCACCATTATTTTCTAACTATATTTCAATGTTTCTGACTCGAACTGTCCTCGATGGCAGTGATCTCAACGCACTCTATCGTGAGGTTCTCGTTTAGGGATGACGTAAGAGGAGTGGCCAGCCAACACTAAAAAGAACGGTACTTCTTTATTGAAATACGGCTAAACTAAATGGACTTTCGAACTGAAAACTGGTGCAGGCACGTTTTTGTGTGCGCTAAATTCGAATCTGAAGTCAAAAACACGAAATTCCGACCCATGCAACTACCCCATTTTGAGGGTGTGTTAAAAAAAATTTTTTGTTGGTCGATTTCAAAGGTTCATTATTGAAAATAATAAACCAAAAAATGAAATAAACTCTCCTCAAGACAAAAACGTCTATCTGACGGAGGAAGCACGCCATAATAAAAAGAAATAAATAAATCAGATATTATTGGGGAGGACGCCCAGGACTCACCCGACGACAGCCCTAGGGATGAAGGAAGATGTCCTCATCTTCCAAGGTGGAGGTAGGAGAGAGGGATGAAGGGAGGTGCCTCTATAAAATGCCCACCAGTTTAAATATGAGCACATACTTGTTTCTTCTCGCGACTGTTTTCTATTACTTCATTGATACGATGTACTTGATCAATAGTGGAATGTTTCTCTCGAAGTCCGAACTGATGATGGGGAATGAGTTCCTTCTCTTGTATGACATTTTTGAGCCTTTTCATAAGCAATTTTTCAAATAGCTTGGAAATTACAGGTAACAATGAAATAGGTCTGTATGACTTCTTATCCGATGATTCCTTTCCAGGTTTTAGAATCATGACTTCTGCCACCTTCCAGCAGCGAGGTAAATTTGGAAGGAAAAATAATGTTTTTGGACTTTTAATTTCCCTCACCCTTTCGCGACACGTGCTGGGGACCGGCTATGGCAGGATTAAAAATAAATGCCTCACTTCTAAATTAGAAAACAAAATATTGGAAAGTAGGTAGGTACTTACCTACTTTAATGTAAAAAAAGCTTCTCATCTCAAAATTTTCAAAAAAAAATTAAACGTTACAAAATCTCCGAAAAAGTAGTAATAAAAAACTAAGATAGTAATAATCAAATTAAAAAATCACAGCAACTGCTCGAAATCACCTCTTTTTGCCTGCAGACAAGTAACAAGTAACTTTTAATTTTTTTTAAAGGTTTTTAGCTTTTTGATTATTTTTTTACATTAAAGTAGTAAAGTAGTTCCTGCCTATTTAGAGGAGAGAAATTTATTTTTAATCCTGCCATAGCCGGTCCCCAGCCCGTGTCGCGAAAGGGCGAGGGAAAATAAAGTCCAAAAACATTATTTTTCCTTCTAAATTTGGAAAAATAACGATGAAATCGAAGAAAGGACCTCACCACGTGATTCTGCGTCAAAAATAACGAAAAAAATGTGCCACACTTGGGGTTAAAAAAAAACTCACTTTTGCGCACCCTGGTCACTTTGCGCGCGAAAAGTACACCAGTTGCACGCAATGAAAAAAATCGATTCAGGTATGAATTTCTTATGAAATTTGACGTAGAATCTGAATCTGCAATAAAAAATGGGGGTTCGTATTTGAAAAAACAAAGTTAGTGTCAATTGCGCGCAATTCTTTACAAAAAAATAAGGGTAGTTACTTCGACAAGTTTTTTGATTTCTCCACAACCAACGAAATTGAAAGGGTGGTACGTTCATTAAGGACCACCCTGTATATTTTAACCGTATCGCTGCATTTATGAGATAAAGTAGCATTCGTTTACCTTTCTCAGGAAGTCGTAAGATCATGTCCCGGTGCCTTATGGATACAGGTGTTCATTTCCACTCCGACCGGCACGGCAAAGGGTATCTGTTGTCCCACGACTACCCCTCGAACACCTCATAGCTGTTGTTTTCGTTTTGATTGTAACACTGTCTTGCCTTACTAGTGAAGAAGTAGTAATGGAATATTATTGAATAATTCGCAGCGTTGTCACCAGTATTTCCAACATAATTTATTTTGATAAATGAATTGGAATTGGTGACGAGACGAAGCGACAGGAAGATCTGAGAAGCTTTTAATGAGTTAATACAGCGACCTAACAAGGAAAATGGAGAGGGAAACCAAGTCGGTCACAATGAAAACGGGTTTCAAATCTCACTTTGAAAGCTCAGTGCCCGAAACTGCCCCCAAAGGATTTTCAAATTGGGACCCCCCTCTCACCACTTAGTTGTAACATTCAACCGGTTTGGCCTTCGAGGTCTCTGATTAAAGCCGCAGTTTCTCCAGGTGAAACGAAAATTGTCTTGGAGATGGCAACTACTTTGATCGGTTTTGCAAAAGTCCCCGCTGCGAACGTTAATCAGTACACTTGATCGGGCTCAAGGGATAATTGGGAACCCCTTTCAGAGCAGTCTAGGGGAAACTGGTGGGCAACTCGGGTCGATCACTGAGCCGAGAATACAGAAATCATTTCTCTTGGAAGACGAGGTGGAACCCAGTAAAGGGACGGAACTGAGAATGATTGAGATGAGTTGAGAAGTTCACTTCACTGAACCTGGTGGTGAATTATTTGGGAATGGCAAAATCAAACCGACTGATAACTATAATTCTGGACTATTTGATTACTACTGCTCGATGTCCTGTAAGAATCACCGCTCTTAAGCTATCAACGGCCATTGGCTGGCTATGGTGGACGGCCTCTTAATCAGATAACCCTGAATTTTTTTTTTTTTACTAATTTTTTGAATATTTTCGTATGTTTAGTGTCATAAGTGTTGTCTGAAGACAAATTTGGCACTCTTGCAATTTTTTCCCATTTTAATGAGGTCATAAATGGACATCCTTCCAAAAGGACGTCAGTAGAATATGCAAGCAACCTCTCTAGCATATTCCTTATTCTTATGAGATAACAAATGAGACTCAAGATTGAAAATACACTTTTTTATTCAATCAAAACTGCATATAAAACTATGTATCATTTAAAATTGACAAATTTATTATGTGTGGAACGATATAAAACGAAAAAGTGTAGAAATATGTCACATTTCAAGCATCCGGTTGTCGTCTCCGTCTTGGAAAATCTTCAGTGCAGCTGCTTCCCTTTTTCCTATCTTTTCGTCCACTCTCGTATCTCCAACGTAGTGTTCTTTCTTATCGAATCTAAAAAAAGATAAATAAATTCAATAATAAATTATCACTGAAAATGATTGAAAGGCTGCAAACTGTACGATGCATGTGTCCATGTATTTGATTTTAACTCACCGACAGTCAATCTTGGCTATTTTTATTAAAAAAAAAAAAAAAAAACAAATCGAAATACTCAAGGGATGACAATTTTTGTTTGGGACCACGCATTGGTGACTACTCTCTGAGTGCAGTTGAAAGAGACTGGTTTTTTGTTCACTTTTACAATTTTTCGGGCGGTTTTGGTTTACGGACTCGATGTTTCCCCCTCTTCTTGTTGGAAATATTTTCATTGGAAGTTGATGGTTGGGGATCATCATCGCTTCATCATCTTTATCATGAGAAGGAATGCTATTCAAAATTGCAGGAGCAAATTAGGTATCAATAACAGGGATCTCGTCTGGTGAGGTCATGAAGGGCATTTGTTGGAGGTAATAAAGTTATATCGACTTCCCCTTGACTTATTGCATCATCATTCCCCTCCGAAAAATCCAACATGTTATTTTATGTTAAGGAAGCAACTTCTTGCAGAAAAAGCGAGAAATCAAAAAAAAAAAAAAAAAAAATCAGCAACTGAAAAAATATAGGGACGGAACGATTTTGAATGTGCATTCTACTGACGTCCTTCCAGAAGGATTGACGTGAAAAGTGGTAATAATGGAGACGAAAATGGCAAAATTACAACAATAACATGTCATACCCTTAGTAAAGAGTAGGAACAATAGAATATCAACGACGAAATAAAAATAAAAAATGAATAGGTACTTACCCATCAACTATGAATTCTGTGTGACCGCTCATGATTGAAGCTGCTAAGGAAAAACTGCACTGAGTACCTGTTGGTCGCATACTGAAGACAAAATCGGTCCCATCCCTCCGTTAGGGTGTAAACAACAGTTCAAAGCTATACTAGACCACAGCGGTATACAGGAGAGAAAATTCAGAAAGTCGACTTAAGTCCTTCATCCTTCCAGAAGGACGTTAGGGCTATCTGGGTTAGAGTGATTCTCAAACATATTGAATGCATGCATTCATTGGGGACGTCCAATTGGATAAGCATTAGGGCAATTTAAACCAGTAGGTAAGCGATAAAACTGTTTCACTCGATGTAATTTATTTAGTATTTCAGGACAGAAATAGTGATCTCCTCACCCCTCACCATTATCCACACCATTTCTAGCGGCGTGGGAGCCTCGAATTTGAAGATCATTCTAAAATCTAGGATCTACAATACCCAACATGCGAATTCGAGTTCACCCCCCCCCCCCCGCCCCACCATCATCCAATGGTGCCAGTCTGTTATCAAAGCGGAAATACGTCGTAACGTTGAACTTTCATCTATTAGTTTTGGTAGCCAGTTCGTCGAAGTTCACATCCGTATTCAAGGTGAAACACAAAAAAACCACGAAATATGAGAATTACGGTGTCCTGGCACCATGGTGGCACCACTATTAGTTCCATGGTGGTACAGAGAATAATTCATGCAAATTCGGAGGTATAATGAGAATTTTTCCTCAATTTCAAAGCTTGGGTACAATTAGTAAGCTATAAAGGAACCGAAATATTGAAAAATCGGATACTTCGTGAAAATTATCCCCCACTTCCCCCCCCCTGCTAATTTTGATACTCAGGTGAAATAGTGTGCAATTTGGAAGATTTTTGAGTCGAAAAAACAGAAGAAAGGCCTGGGCAGAGTTTACAAGATCATGTCCCCAAACCCACGTTTTTTTAAGCATTAACCCCCCTTTCCTCCCTCAGATGGCAAAATTCGAAATTCCGGCGACGTAGTGCACAACTAGATAGTTTTCCGCGTCGAACAAAAAACGCTGCAAATTATTACACAATGGTTTATTATTTTTCTATATTGATCACTCGTCTGCAAAGCCACCAACCATCCAACATGAAGAAAAACATCGATCGTATTTCGGTCAGCTAAAATTTGAACGGAGATTAGGCCTCTTTTGCGATTCACACTCATGTTTCTGATTTATCGTACGTAAAACCCTTAAATTCTCGTAGGAGTGAACGGTTTGTCCTACAGGGCTCCGCGTGGTCTCAAAAAATTCAATACTATCTTAAATTGATGGAAAAACAATACCTTTATATCAAAATTTTTTGAGTTAGGGCGTTTTCAAAATTTCAAAATTCATTTTTGAACCCTTAGAAGTGACCTACATCAACCAAAATCTTCGGGACCCCAAACGGAGCCTACATACCAAATTTCATCAAAATCGGTCAATGCTAAGTGGCAAAAGTACGGCGGACGGACGGCCAAATTTGTACTCGATTTTCGGATTCTACGTACCTTGAAACGTAAACCATCAAATTTTGAGGGGGTGTTACAAATTTTTCTTTCTTGGTCGATTCCAAAGATTCATTATTGAAAATAATAAACCAAAAGAACCACGAAAACCGGTTGAAAACTCAGGCCTGTGCAAACACACGATTTTTTCGCCCTCACACACAGACATACACCTACGATTTTTTCGCGGATTTGGTTTCAGAATGGTCTAAAACGGATTAGTGTGTGTTATGTTGAGTTGAACCTTACCCCAAATTAATCGGACGCTCAAGTATTACTGTTCAAACGTTTTTAGGGGTCTCCTTCGATAGTTTTGAACTTTTTTCCAGTCCGAATACGCAAATGTGCTCAGAATTCATAAATGATGGTAGGAACACTACGGCCAAGTGCGTTCATCGCCTATTTCTCCAGCCCGCCTACTCATAGATATTTTTTAGCGATTTATTCCATTAGATCAGGAGTTCATTGACTTCTAATCAAATTTTGAGCTCTTTTGCAGTAGTGTGCGTGAAATGTGGATAATTCTCCAAACCTCTATCTTCTAACTTAGTTTCACAGTTCAAAGTAGGTTTCACAGTCACGTAAAATTGGTCTTATGGATCATTTTCCCACCATATTCTCTATGTTTTCGTTTGTAGCCTGTTCAGAATTACCGACTTCTTTGCAGAATTCGCAACATTTCCAGCCGCAGTAGGGCCATCAAATCAAATCCCTCTAATTCACCACTTTATCCTTTACCACTTTAACCAAAACTTCCATTTCCCGCACCATATTCACCAACCAAGCTCTTTTCCTTTTGTAAAACCTATATTTTTCCTTCTGAGCTCTTGTTTACATGTTGCAGCGTTACCTTGCATTCAGTAGGTGAGCTGCCAATTAAAATTATTCATGTTTGCAGTAATGCCAACCTAAGCATGCCTTGTTTTCTTGTTGTTAATTAAATTAGTACAGCGTTAAATTAGGGTTTGTAACATCTAGTTATTATTATTTTGTGTTTTTCTTATTTGAGATTGGATGTTTCCAATAAATTCAGTGAGAAGTGTGATAATTAGCGTCAGTGCCTCTCCAAAAGCAACTGGTCGTCGTTGAATTGAACAGACCATTTGATTCATAATTAACTACTGGGTGGAGTAGAAAAAGGAATTAGTGGGTGAATTGAAGCATTCACCTCAGAATTGACCGTCAAAGTTGAACTATGCAAAAAGTGGAGCGCACTTGCCCGTAGTCACCCTAGTTGCGATTGTAGTTTATTGAGAGTCTTCTTGAATTTCGAAAATATTTTTGTATCTTTATTATTATGTGTTACATGAGGTAAATCAGGACCCGCCCATAGTTCTACATCATTTTACAAGTAAAATTTGAACTGGCATTATGTTAGTGGATATAGATAAAAAATTATGCAAAAACGTATTCGATATCAGTGAAATCAATATTTTTCTTTTCTTTCGATAATTTATCGTGATCACTGATATTGAAAAAAAACCGATGCAAATTATTACACAATGGTTTATTATTTTTTATTTTTCTATATAGATCACTCGTCTGCAAAGCCACCAACCATCCAACATGAAGAAAAACATCGATCGCATTTCGGTCAACTTTAATTTGAACGGAGATTAGGCCTCTTTTGCGATTCACACGTGTTTCTGATTTATCGCACGTCCAAACTTCAAATTCTCGTAGTGAGCAAACGGTTTGTCCTACAGAGCTCCGGGTGGTCTCAAAAAATTCTAAAAATTCTATAGAATCTTAAATTGAAGGAAAAACAATACCTTTATATAAATTTTTTTGAGTTAGGGCGTTTTCTAAATTTCAAAATTGATTTTGGAACCCTTAGAAGTGACCTACATCAACCGAAAGCTTCGGGGCACAACTAGACCCCAAATGGAGCCTACATACCAAATTTCATCAAAATCGGTCAATGCAAAAGTGCCGCGTACGGCGGACGGACGGCCAAATTTTTATTCGATGTTTGGATTCTACGTACCTTGAAACCATCAAATTTTGAGGGGGTGTTAAACAATTTTTTTTTCTAGGTCAATTCCAAAGATTCATTATTGAAAATAATAAACCAAAAGGTGCAAAAACATAGGTATTCAATATCATCAATATTTTTCTTTCGATACTTTATCGATATTAGTGAGACCTTTTTTTTTCTTCCGATATTTTATCGATATCAATACTGCCTTCCGATATTATTCCGATGTTAAATGTCGCATTGAAAGGTACATCGAATCGTCACTAAGGGTCGAAAAGTTCGTCCGAATGGCAAGACTCGCTTCCAGTGGTGGACCCCCCCCCCCCCCCCCCCGCAAAGCATATTGGAGAATTTCCTATCGAATGGGCGAAGGTGAGACTTCATCGATGATATCCGTCGGAAGAAGTCGGAGAAATAGCCGCAGGCACCTCAACTCCCGTCATGACGGTGAAATGAAGGGTTAAACACTTGGTAACAGTAACTGCCAGCACCCCTCAAGGACGAGACTCCCATTAGCGACCCCCAAGAAATGCCCAAGGGTTGCCACAAGTATCCTGTTACGCCCATAAAAGCCAACTACATTCTTACCAGTCATAAATACCTATTTGTCTCCTCCCTCTCCGCGTCACAATGGTCTTGAGTTCCGATCGAGGGGACACTTCGCTTGTAACGCCATTCCCGCGCAGGGTATAGATCGCTGATGGTGTTCCTCAATTCTTTCATGAAAATGAAGGGAGAAAAAAACGCCGCAAATTATTGCACAAAGGTTTATTATTTTTCTGTACAGATCACTCGCCAGCAATGAACACGGCTTTGCCACTGTCACTACCTACCTACTAAGTTTTCGCTTAATAATCGAGTCTATTTGGATGAAATAAAAGGTTCACACTCCATTCGAAGAAATAAAGAATACCTTCATTTAGAAATTTGATTACTGGTTGCTAAGGACGCAAACTGAGTACCACTCGAAGAAAAACGAACAGCGATCGCCTTTTGGTGTGCTAAAATTTGAACGGAGATTAAGCCTCTCTTGCGATTCGCACTCGTGTTTTTGATTTATCGTAAGCCAACCCTTAAGTTCTCGTAGGGAGCGAACGGTTTGTCCAACAAAGCCCTCACTAGTCTCCAGTTTGTCTTGTCTAGTGGCCTCTAGTCAACAGGTTACAGTAAAATTACGAATATATTGGCCTCATAGTCAATTATGTAAGGTGCGTCGGGGTAAGTGGGGAGTATGCCTTTCACAAGCAAACATAAGGGCTGATACGAATATCCTTTTTGGGTGTTGTAGAGAACTACGTTAAGTTTCACAAAACACCACTAGAGTGTCCTCATATCGGTTGTAACCTTCACGGTGAGGTTATGATGTACCACATGTGTTTTTATCTGTGAGGTCGAGGTGATCAACTATTTTTCAACCCGAGTTCAACCTGCCTCTACTTGGGTATTGCTAATGACTGACAAGGTAATTATACACTTTAAATGTAGCAGTTTCATTGTACGTATTACATTTTGTTCTAACTTTGGTTATTTTGAAAATAAGACCTCCTCTGCACTTTCCCCGTTTTTTCCTCCTATGGGGGGAAGTGCAGAGTAAGAAACATGGGCAAGTGTGGAGTTCCGCACTTCCCCCTAAATGGATGAACAAGGGAAGTATGGAGCGTACACTCAAGCATAATACTATGTATTTTTCATTTACTCTTGTTGTGAACTTGAGCACTTTTAATGTAAGTGGGAACTTTTTTATTCACTCCAGTAAAGAGGGAGAACGAGAGATGACGTCCCGAGTTGGGGTGGAGATGGTTCCCTATGAAAATCATGCACCCCCCACCCCCAATTGAAAGGTTAGGGCAAGGTACTTAGAGATTGATGTTTTGAGATTAACCACTATGCATCGGATCATCTATACAATCGGATTATTGATACAAGAAAGCTATGTGCCACACCCACTTTGCAGACTTTTTTCATTTCGAAGTTTTATGCAAACTTTTGCAATGTTAAGACAACCATTTGTAGTATAAGACTGTAAAAAAAAACGTTCTTATTCGTAAGACTGATGACTTACAGAGATTTAAACAATTTTTAATGAAGATTCAAAAGTTTGAATTTTGCAGGATTTTTATGTGTTCTCTATACCACGTTTTTAACTTTTCAAAACTGTGTAACTTCACCAATTTCTGTCCGATTTTAACTTTGCAAAAAGCAAAATAATGCTGAAACGAGCTCTTCCATACACTTCCCTCTTCGCATTTGTAATGTAACGACATGAGAAATGAAGGGATGCTCTGCACTTACCCCATTTAGGCGGGGTAAGTGAGGAGTACGGACAAAAATTATAGTATTGCTCGAAAAACCCACTATAACTTTAAAAAACCTTAAAATAACTACACAACTGGTAAGAGGATAGTCCGAGGTGTGTAATGAAATAAGGAAAATAAATCTAGCTTTAAAAATGAGTTTCTCAGGATCTACCAAAGTTGAACTATGCAAATTGTACTCTGCACTTCCCCCGACGCACCTTACACAAAAGAGACTAAATACATCGCTTACCTCAAGTAATCTTTGGTTTCACTGAAAAAAAAACCATGTGAGTCAAAATGACTCACTACTCGTAACAAGAGCATACTAAACTAGACTAGTGTTCCCGGGTTAAACTATTCCCCAGTAGTGACCAAATTCCCCATTCGTGTTTCCACCATTTCGGCTGAGCAAATGGGAAGGAGAATTTCCCCATAGGAATAACTTGAATTCAAAAACATCGATGTTCCAGAAACATGAGCAGTCAACCATTGATATTCCATTCCCACCTACCACAGGCCGGGCGATTCAATCGATGCAACTCCATTCCGCTTTCATGGAGCAAATATAAATCCACCATTCATCGAGCTTTTTTTTTCACAGCGAAATAAAGAGAGGAGAAGAAAATGAAATAGTTAAGAAGAGAGGAGACGGACAAAAGAAGAAACGGTTCTATGGTAATGAAAGCTTAATGTAAATTCTGAAGTGTTGTCAACAATATTAATATTCATGTGGAATTAGAATAGAAGTGGCATAATAGAACGTAATGGCAAAGGGCTTTTGAAAGCAAAGCAAGTGATCTTTTCCCTCAATTTATTAATGTTTTTGTTCATTCACGAAGGCCGGAGCATAGCGTACCCTCGGACACAGAATGGGACACTAAATTCAGGTGAATTAAGCGCAGATTTTGGTTTATTATTTTCAATTATGAATTATCTAGCAAGAAAAACCATTGATGAACCATTGTTTTCCATTAATTACCATGGATCGATTTTGATGAAATTTGGTGTGCTCTGTGGACACCTAGGTATGGTAAACCGTATCATCCGTGTTGATAATCTATCCAAGCAACGACCAATGATCGCATTTGATCACCTGAAATTTGAACGGAGATTAGGTCTATTTCCGTCAGTGAACAGTTTTTTTGTGATTCACAGTCATGATTCTGATTCATTACAAGTCCTCATAGGGAGTGAACGATTGGTGCGACATAGCTCTGAATGGTCTCATTCGATTCTAAAATTGCAATACTATTTTGAACTGATAGAAGGCCGCAGCACGTTAGGGCCAAAGTTTGGAACACGTTAGGGCCAAGGCAATGTGGAATTTCACCATGTCGGATTCGCACTCGCAAAACCCCCTACGACAAACTTTCAGCCCTTACTTCCTAATTTACGAATAAGCAAAACAGTGTAGAAAATATGAAAGTTTAAAAAAAAAGCCGGGAGGATGACGTCATCCTGGAATAGTTCAAGTACGGCCGCTTGAAGCGCTGCGATTGTGAAATCTATAGTCCTCAGATGCAACATTTCACAGTAAAGATCGAATTTGAAGAACTAAAGAGAAAAATAGAAAAAGCATGATGGAGAAAATTAGGTTTTTCCTGTTTTTGTTTGATATATTTCCTCTTAGACAACACGATTTCGTCGTACCATCAGGCAACAATGGGAGACGGCGATTCGAACAGCCAATCAGCGAGCATTTCCGCTTCACGTTGAAGAGGTCCGTTTTCCCGGTTATTCATACACTCGTCTCAAATGACGTGTTTCGTAGGTGTGGTTAAAAATTTGTGTTTTTGCCATGTGATTGGGTCGTCAGCGATAAGAAAGTCTGCCAAGCGGGTGTGGCACATAGCTCGTATCCATTGGTTTGTGGTGGCTACTTCATTGTTATGCTCAATCTCGTTGTCGTTAATTTCAATGTTACTACATGTGTTAATAAATTCATTCTTTTCCCAGAGTTCGAATCGTAAAGTTCTCTTTCCGATAATAATAAGTTTACGAGTATAAAGGTCCAACACCTTGAAACACTTCGTCCGCACGACAATATAAACGATAAATATCTTTTATGACACCATTCTTCCCCGCATAGTCGGATGGTAGGTCAAAATCGTTTGACTATCGTGCTTTTTCAACCACCGCCTTTCTGGAAAACTGCGGTTCCAACTTGGTTTCATCGCTTGGAGGCGGGATTTCGCATCAAGGGTGTAATGGACGATACCGATCAGTACGATATAGTCGTAAATGCGTTAGACAATTGTGTTCTAGTTCATGTTACTGACTTACTAGCCAAACCACCTTTGACTAATAAATATGAAGCCCTTAAAACCAGACTTATCGAAGCTTTTGTATATTCGGATGATAAGCAGCTGCAGCGCCCTTTGAGAGAGACAGTAATTGGAGACAAAAGACCGACGTATTTGCTAAGGGAAATGAGAGAACTGGCCGGAAATAAAGCAAGCAACGACCTGTTGAAATCATTGTGGCTCCATCAGTTACCCTCAAATGTTCTAGCAGTAAGTGGAGATCAGAGTCTGAATGCCCTGTCTGCAAGAGTTGCAGACCAATTTATTGGTCCAATGGGGTATTTCAGTCAATTTTTTTAATTTTTTATTTTCAAAAGAGTATGGCTCAGGAATAACGGTAATCGGGTCTGTTCGTCGAGAAAATGTTTTAAAAAAATCAGAGAAGCTAAGGAAAGTTGAAGATTTGAATGGTGTGACGTAGCTAGCCAATCGTGACGTATCTAGCCAACTGTCTTTGAAAAAAGTATCCATGCACAGAAACCCTTGGAGGACCTCTTGGATACTACAAAATACTACTCACACACGCGCGCGGCGTAGTCCTTGCCTAGTGTGTGTGCCTTTTTCAAACGTGTGATCTCTTTAATTAATTTTTCTACCACATGTTATAGTATCATTGGGCTTAAAGTTGTAGTATATAGGTTTTCAAGGGTGCTGAATCCAAATTTGAGGTCAAAAACCTGAATTTCCGACCCACCGAAATACCCCATTTACCAAATCTTGAATTAAAAGCGTGTCTAGCCTCGATTTCCGGCCAACAATCAAGCTGGAGCAGCTCCCTACAATGCAGTCCTGCTGTTCTCACCAGCGATATCTGCAAGGCAGTTCAGTCGCATGTACCAGCCTTCGACTATGTTGGAAGAATTCTCCTTGTGGAACATCAACATTGGACTCTTTACAGCTACGGGCATCGAGCCTCAGTCCTCGTCATATGCTCGAGCATAGACATGCATGCGTATAGCGGTTGAGAAACCAGGCAATCGCTCGATGAAGCACATCGAAGCTGTAACTGTAGGTGAGATTGTTACTGTTTTGGTGCACGAGATTCAAGTTTTAGCAAGGGTAGAGGCCAAAACTAAGTTTGTGAAAACAGAGCTCAATTTCCTCAGGCTTCCCGATGCAGAGTTTGCCACGCACACACCACCTGCATTCAATTATGATGCATGAAGGGAAATTGACGGAGAGCACCCATTGCCGAATCCCTTTGATCAAAGGCCTCCATACTTGGGAGCTTAATTTCCAGCTCTACCAGCTCAAGGAGCTGCTCCCGCAGTCAAAGCTGGTATAGTTCCCACAGTTCATGAAGGAATCGCCGAGACAAGATTGAATGACCCCTTTGAGCTGTGTTATGGAATCGTCAGATTCTTTGGAGCTGGACATGCGATGGCATACTCTAACTACTGGGAAAGCCTCATGGTCCATTCTTTCCTAGCACTCTCGCATACCGGAACCATCACGCTACAGAAGCTGGCTCGTCCTAAAGAGGATTACAAGGTTGAATTAGGTGTCAATCTCACGTTGGATCGCCAAACTATTTCAGAGATTTTTACTTACTTCAAGAAGACCACCTCAGAAAGGGAGGTTCAAGAGATGATTGCAGGATTTGAACAGATGCTCCCTGAGCAAAGCCTTGTGGTGTAGGTTGTTGTTAGATCTGCTGAAGTGGCATAATCTGACGAACTTCACGGTTATCAGGTGCGCCTTAACCAGAGCAACAACTTTCCCGTGGGCGGCTTTGTTCTCCATGCCTGAATATCGTGCTGATTAAGAATGCCTATCGTGTCATTTCCAACAAACCTTATTATGACTACAATCGAGATCTGGGCATAGCCAAAGCGTCTCAAAGTGAAGAAAACTCATTCTCGGGTTCTAAAGAGTCGTCTACAAGTGAACATAGCAGTCATGGTAAAGGCACGTCCTCTGGTGACGGCACTTCTACAGAGGAGGGAAACATCTGCATCAGACAATTCTACGGATGAGGAACACGACAGCAAATTTGATCCTACCAACTTCAACCCTCGTTATGATGTGACCAGTCATTGCACGGATATACTCACGCTACATCGTCAGACCTACTCATTATATCCTTTCAGGTTTTTTTCTTGAGGCAACTTCGTTCGCCTGTGTTTGTGATGCGCTCAGTAAAACGTTCGAAAATAGGATGTGTATTTGTATTAATTTTTTGTAACAGCTACATTTCCTGAGGAAATTAGCCAATATTGTCACAAGTCTGTCAGCCTTATGTTCCTGTACTTGGCGGTGACCCAAATAACTGTCTTTCCACTCGACACTGTGGGAAGTAAACTCGATTAACAAAACTATTAATTATCTCGCAGTGGTACATCATATTGGTTATACGGGGGGGCGGTCGTGGCTGAACATTATAAGTGAGGGGAAGGGGAGTTGAAAGCCTAGCAGGAGTCAACGGCAATAATAGCTGCCAGTATTAGAGGCGGTTTTATCCGGGCCAGGATTTATTTGACGGCGTCCAATGAGCCTTGGTGTGATAAGCCACGTTCCCAGCGGTTGACGTTATCAGTGCGCGAAACGACATTAGAGCACTCAAGAGATGTTAATGGGAAGGGGGGGGGGGTTAGATTGTGGGGGGAAGTGGAGACCTAAAAGGCGACTCAAGTCGGATTTCGTCTGAATCTATGCGTAGGAAGATTCCCTTTGCACTGGCGGATACAATGGGGCACGACTTCCCTTCAATTCTGAACGAATGGGATACCCAATGTACAGTCGGATTAACCCAGTAGTGTTCTTAATTTTAAATTTCCAAATTCCCTCAAACTATATTGACATTTTATGTCTTTACTATGGCACATAAATGAAAAATCGTCACGCGGGGAGCGTTACGCGGAAATTTCTGATGATTTTCACGTACAACCAATCGTTCCTAGGGAAAACTAACTTCCTCATTTTCCACCCCACAAAAATCGTTCACCACTCATTGGAAAGCTCTCAATTTATTAAACATAAGACATAAAATGTCTCTCGTGGTTGCGTACTTGTACGAAAGCTGTATCCACCGTTTGTGTTTTACCAAAAACCTGGATTAGTAGTTCCTCGTTTTTTTTAATTCCTTTCTGGTGTCAGCCCTCGTGGTGATTGACAACCGTTACTCCTTTCTTTGGTTATCTCTTATATTTTAAATTTATGTTTCTTAGGATAAATCGGTTATAAAATTGTAGATGTTATTGTTCAGCCGAATGATGGAATTTGTGGGTACCTAACAAGCTTTCATTCCATACAGTAATGAAAATGTCTGTTTCGCGAACGTTAGTGATTAATTAAAACAGGAAAGGAACAGTTTGCAATTTAAAATACACCTGAAGACCTATCAAGGTTTTAGTGTCACCCTAAGCTTAGTGCGTTCCTGATCAAAATGAATCTTTTATCCGATGGACCAGTCATCATAATATGATATGAGTATATTATACTTCGTTCAAGATTCCTCGTTTAAAGACAAGGATATGCGGAAGGCCTTTCTGGTAAGAGCGACTTGCGATTTAGTTGATAATCATTAGTTAAGCGAGTGGTGTGTGAGCAATATCAGATATCAATAACCACTTTTACAGAAAATCAAACTTAGATGTTCTAATGATTATGAAGTTTCTTTTTTGAATATTTGAAACTTGTAGAGTACATTCAATATGTGATGACCTTCAACACTTCAGCTTCGGAAAATTCAATTTCTTGTGTTCAATATTTTTGGTTGTCATACATTTTCTCCATGGGCATGATGGTCCCAGTTACCCCTGTTGAATGAGACAACTTGGCCTTGCTATCTTCCCCATGTTGCACACCTGTATTCCAAAGTGGGTATCTGGAGAAATACATTGTGCTCACCATCATTTTAAGTACATGGCGAATCAATGTGTTGTAGGTAGGAACTAACGTAGGTCTCCTCAACACGATCTGTGAACATCTAGAACGCTTTTTTAATAGTTTATTGCATAAAGTTTGTTTATTGAATAAAGCAAAATCAGCTTTAAATTCTTTGTCAAATTATCAAAATTGGCCGTGCCACATATGACCACTAGGTTATGTTTCACGTACTGTGTTCAAATTACAATTTTCGATTCCAATTAATTTAGTCGGCAAATTCAAAAATATACAAATTCATATGATATACATAAAAAAGTGTAAACTAATGAATAAGAATTCGCCCACTAAAAGAATAAGTTCAAAACAACTTGTGCTCTTTAGTGGACTTGCTGAGCCTCAAGCTGAAAAATTAATCAAACTGAAGAAGAACCCGCAAAAACTCTTGAATTAGATTCTGAGATTTCAAGTCAAATCCTATGATAAGACCCTAGAATAACGTTTAGCACCAGGAATACCCAAGTGAAAAACGCTGCAAATTATTACACAATGGTTTATTATTTTTCTATAGATCACTCGTCTGCAAAGCCACCAACCATCCAACATGAAGAAAAATATCGACCGCATTTCGGTCAGCTTTAATTTGAACGGAGATTAGGCCTCTTTTGCGATTCACACTCGTGTTTCTGATTTATCGTAAGTCTAAACTTTAAATTCTCGTAGTGAGCGAACGGTTTGTCCTACAGAGCTCCGGGTGGTATCAAAATTTTTTAAAAATTCTATAGAATCTTAAATTGAAATTTTTGGATTCTACGTACCTTGAAACGTAAACCATCAAATTTTGAGGGGGTGTTAAAAAATTTATTTTCTTGGTCGATTCCAAAGGTTCATTATTGAAAATAATAAACCAAAAACGCCTGCCGAGTGGGTGTGGCACATAGCTTCCTCGTATCTTATTGTATAGATGATCCGATGCATATTGGTTGATCTCAAAACATCAATCTTTATGTACCTTGCACTACTCTCAACCCGCACAACCTCTGAATATTGTTGGAAAATGTAGAAGTTATGGCTGTAAAAGGAAATATACTATTGCGCATGCGCTGTGGCTGCTATCAGTCGGGGGCGACGATTTTCGTAGGGGACCGCAAAATCCACGAGCAAAATCCACATTTCATCGAAATCGGATGAGAAAGGTAGAAGTTATGGCTCGGGCAAGTATTTCACGTTTGCTCGTGACACATGATATTTTAGTATTTTTTTACGCTGAATCACGTGGTGATGTAACTTTCTTGATTTGATTGCATTTTTATCAAATTATCGGCGAAAAATAAACTTTTTGAAAAGGAAAATGGCCTTTTTTAAGGGCAAAACCACCCTGTGTACTTAAAAACTTTTTTCCAAGATAATCGGGAAAAGATTTTCAAGTAGACAGGATAAACAATCGTTTTGACATGGATATGTCTTTTGGCTGGGGTCAAGGAATTTTTCGCGACACTGTTTTTTTAATCACAAAAAATGCAACGCTGCAACCAGTAAACAAAATCATAGCTACATATCGGTAGCAATGAAGCAAGGTTCTCTACAATACTGCAATACATTACGTGTGATCGGAGTTTTTTTTTTGTTTTTAGAAAAAAATTCTGTTTATTCGCAGAAAAAGTAAATAGGTAGGTACATATTATTAGAAGAGATGCTTCGTTGTTTAATTATCAATTTACATCCATGATTAAATGTTTTTCCCTCTGAAGGAAGAGATTGTAGTTTCGTTTGTGGCAAAGAAAAGACACAGAATGTCAAAACAGAAATTTCAACATTTCCAACAATTTATTAACAAGGATGAAGTTAATGGATGGGCACAGAAGATGCGTAATAAACGCATTGAGAGTTCTTTTAATTTATATCTGTCACAACGAAACCACTAGTCAGGACGAAAGGTCGTGTTGTCTCATGATAAGTCGAGCTTGTAGGTACATCAGAGTGTTGCAGGGGCATTCAGATCTTAATCTAATGAGCTCTTTAACAATATAGGTTGAATTTCCATTTGTACAACAAATGTGAAATACACCTAATTGCTCATATTTGAGTCAAAGGAGGGTGTGACGACCCTACCCCTTCAAAGCAGTGAATAGATTAATCAGCCGGCCTGAAGAGAATATCGATTCTTATCTCTATGAATCGCTTATCCCCAAAGGCGTAGCTACAACAAATCGGGAACAAACCAAATCGGATTGTCCCTTTGTAAATGTAGGATCGTCACAGCTCAGTATATCGTAATTCGTTTTCGTTTGCACCATTCCCCGTCAAACAGTTCATTTTTATTCGAGAGAAGAGAAGGCGTCGATGGTCGAGATTTATTGTATTTATTTGCCAAACAATGTCCTCAATCGATCAATTCGAGCATATCGAGATCAGTTTCCTCATCGACGACAGACGACAAAAATAACTATTTTTCGTGCCGTGAGGGAGTTTCAACGGAGCGGGTCTGTGATGAGACCCCAGCCTCAAGTGAGACGTCCATCGGTCCCGCCATTTGATGTGGAACTCGAAATTCTCCTTTTCTTCGAGGTAAATTCCAATCAGTCGATCCGAAGTGCTGGGCGGCAATAGGGTGTGCGCCTGGGTCGGAAAAACTGTTTATTGTTATTTTTAATCTAAGGTAGACCTCATTCTGAGAATTTTGGTACCAACCGCGACCTTCTAGCGTGTGTAATCCTTTTCCTATGAATTTTTAAAGTTTCGACCGTTTATGACGTCACAGCGGGCTGGGGGGTCCCGCCCAGGCGAGAGGGGCGCGTGACGTCATAAACGGTCGATACTTTGAAAAATCATAGAAACAGATCTACTTACGCTAGAAGGTCGCGGTTGGTGCCAAAGTTCTCAGGATGTAGTCTACTCTCGATTAAAAATCTAAAAAAAATCAAGGCGCACCCCCCATTGGGATTTCACCGAGTTCTCCGGCACTACAATTTCCCATACCGTCTGCACTCAGTGCAAGGGGGGTCTCCGTCAAGGTTCCTCGCCTCCATTGACAGACTACTGGAACAAGTTCCAAATTTCTCATCAATTTCTCTCGGGACTGATGAGTCGAAATTCACAAGTAATGGTATGTTGAATTGGTGGATCGGTTATGGGCGTCCGAAAACCCTCACGTAACATATCACACCAGGCATCAAGTTGTAGTTTCAAAAACGTTTGGTGCGGTTTGCTGGGAGACCAACTCATCGGACCACACTTCTACCAAGGAACACTTAGCGGAGACAGTTTCCTCGAATTCCTGCGGGAAGTTCTCCCAGCTCTCCAGGAAGAGGTGCCGCTCGCCACTCGATTGGTGATGTGGATGCAACTGGCCAGTTCACAATAGCAGACACGTCCAGTGGTACCTAAACCGTAATTTCCGTAGGTGGTGGATTGGTCGTAGTGGACTTACACTGTGCCCCCCCCCCCCCCTGCTAAAATCGTCCAGGTAGTGGTAAATTTTTTTTTAATCTTCACGATTTTTCCCAAGGATGAGAGAGAGAGAGAGAGATAAAGCTTTTATTTACATTCTCGTTTTTTACATAAATGCATAAGTACATTTTTACATTTTTACACATTACATAAGTACATTTTTTTCTATGCTACCTGCCAATAAATAAACCTACTGATTCTACCTCTAGATGCTCCTTTTTCTGCTTCCTTAATCTAAATAATTGTCCTTAAATCTAATACAAAATCATGCTGTTTTCTTCATTATTTTCGTTTTTATATTTCTTTATTTAGGTATCTATTTTATTTATTTTTGTTATTGTAATTCTTACCTCTAGCCTATTATAGAACATTCTTTCTCAGTGGAACATCAATATAATAAATATCATCTAACCTACGTTTCAATAATTCGTGCATAAATGGGAATAGCTCGTATTTCTCGCTTATTCTGCTGGATATGTCATCCGTCGCAGGGGTGTTCGTTTTGGGCATCTAATTTAACTCTCTGGGGTATTTAACTCTCTTCTAACTTATTACCCTCGTTGGTACTTATAATTTTTTTCCCGGTTTTTCGTAATTAGGAAGTTTTTATTCATAGTTGAATTCCGAGACAAGGAACTGCCTATACCTTCCGGCTTCTCTAAGGTACTTTACCTAATTGTTTAAGTTTTCGTGACTGTTATGACGGCGTGTCGGAGCGTGAAGGCGATCGGCTTCCTTCGGTTTGTCGATTTAATTGGTTCCTACTCAACGAAGACAAAGGACGGGACAACACTCGATGCCCGGCGCGGGTAACCGCAGACCGTGTGCAAGAGTGTTAAGATCGCCAGCTCGGATACATTCCTAGGCGCGATTGCTCGCCGACCCGGGGGATGCACCACATTTACCTATACCTAGTTGGAGGCAGACGACGACTAGGGTAAATGGGAGCAGAAGCCGGCGCGATGAGCTTTATCGCATACCGAGACCCTCTGATGAACTGTGGGCTTCAGAGAAGAGGCGAGGTATATCGAGAAATAAACAAGTCGAGTTTTCGAAGACGAATGCATGAAGGGGAAGCCCTGAGTCCTCCTTTTATATGGACTTGACAAGGTAAGAGGAGGGTGGAAAAAGGTGACGTCAACTGATGTCACTGTTCCCCGTACCTCACCTTACCTACCGTGCATGGTGTGAGTCACTCAGGGTTTCCCTCGACCTTTATTGGAGAACTACATAGTTGAAAGTATGAGTCATTACATAGGTCCCCCAGTTCGTACAATAAAGAGAAAATATTAAAATATTACGACAAGAATCGTTAAGGACAATATATGAAAAATAGTATGACAAGAATCGTTAAGGAACAACATAGCATCGTGGTAGATAGAATTCAATCGAATGTGTTAATGAACAAAAATAACATATATTTGAATTGAATCGAGCGTAGACGAGAAGTCGTGAAGTGATGCGAAGACGCGGAGTCGGGTGATAGCGTCGTCTTGAACGGTGAAGACAAGTGCGCCGAACGTAGGGGAGCCACGCTGTCTGGAGCTATAGCGGGAGGCCCAGCGGGGTCTCGTCGGTAGGCTCCGACGCATTCTCCGTTTGGAGAATGTAAGTTCAAGTAGTGAAAATTGCCCGGACCGAAGTTTGGCGAGCCTCGCTCGGGCTTGGCGCCCTTTACGACGGCGAGGTTTCGGCCCGGGTCTTTTTGGGACGGAAATGGAGGATGAGGCTGAGGTAGGAGCGACGAGGGTTGAAACAATGTTATTTATTTTAGCCGTTAATTCGGCGACTTCTTCGTTGTCCTCCATTCCGTTTGAGGGTGAGCGTTGGAATCGGCGCGCAGACGTCGGAGGTTCGTTTGGTCTTAACTTCCGAAGTGTCGGGGGTAATTCGGCGTTTTGGTGAGATCCTTGACGTATCCGTGGCGGCGGGTGCAGTGGGCGGCCGGATCGTTTTTCTGGTCTGAAGATCTCGTCTAGTTCCCTCTTCGTGAATATGAGGTCCATGATTGTTCACCACGTGTAATGGTTCTGTGCGGAGTGGATCCGTTCCCAAAGAGGTGCATGCGTCGAATGATTCGAGTAGGCTTGTGTCCGGAGGTACCTCAGGTAAATCCGTCCCTGTTGTGGTGGGGGAAATACCGAAAGCCGGCCGACACCTACTGAGAGAAACGGTTACCTGTGAGCCGTCAATAAGCAGCGTAGCCGTTCGTTCTCCTTTGTTAACCACTTCGTAGGGGCCGGAGTAGAGGGGGTTCAAGCCTTTCCGAAGCCCTTCTTCTCGCAAAAACATCTTTTTTGCGTTTTGGAATGTATCGGGGAAAACCCGTGGGCGTTTGTCCGTTGAGGGTTTTGCGGGCGGTCGGTGATATTCCGTCGGTTGAGGCGGAAATAGGTCAGCCGGGAGGCGGAGGGGCGCACGAAAAGTACGTTCGGCGGCGCTGTAACCGTCCGAATACCGAATGGTAGTGCGGAGCCCTAATAAAATGGTCGGAAGATCCTTAGACCATGATGGCGAGGAAGTAGCAGTACGTAGGGCGTTTTTTAAATCCCTATGCCATCGTTCGATTTTTCCATTCGATTCAGGATGGTAGGCCGTTGTGCGATTGCGTTTGATGCCGAATTTTTTTAGGAATTCGGAGAATTCTGCACTCTCAAATTGCCTGCCTTGATCGGTAATAATCGTTAAAGGACAACCGAATCGCGCTATCCAATTGTTAAGGATGCCGTCAGTGACCGCCTTCGTCGTTATCGTTCGTAATGGGATACATTCCGGCCAGCTAGTATGTCTGTCGATTAGGGTTAATAGATATTTATAACCTTGAGAATCCGGAAGAGGCCCCACGAGATCAACGTTTAATTCCTCGAAGGGAAGCGAATCGTCAAATTCAGCTGGGCGAATTTGAGGGTGGCGGAATTCTTTGAATTTCGAACATTTGGCGCATGCCTGTACATATTCCCGTATTTCCGTGTTCATTCGAGGCCAAAAAAGTTTCGCGCGAATTAGGTCTCGTGTTGCGCGTATTCCTGGATGACTAAATGAATGATAGTGTTCAATTAATTTGCGGCGAAGTCGTTTAGGAACAAACGGGCGAGGCATGTCCGATGTCGTATCACACCACAGTGAGAGGTCGAGCGCAGGTACCTGGGTTTCTTCGAGACGCCCGGTCGAAATAAGGTTGCGGAACTCGGGTGATTCATCGGTCTGTTGATTTAGGTAAATATCTTTTCCGGACGGAAAAGACGTGAGCTCGTGAAGTTCGAGCGAAGGCCGAGATAATGTGTCAGCGACTACGTTGGAGGTGCCCGGTGTATATCGGATATCAGTCGTGAATTGGCTGATAAACTCCATTTGCCGAATACGACGAGGCGAGGCCGTTTTCCGGTCTTGATGGAGCGAAGTGGTGAGCGGTTTGTGGTCAGTCACAATATGAAAAGTACGTCCCTCTACGAAGTCTCTGAAATGCTTTACACTTTCGTAAATAGCCAGAAGCTCTTTATCGAAAGTGGAGTACTTCTGTTGAGCTGTTGATAAAGTTTTAGAGAAAAATCCGAGGGGTGACGTCTCGTTGTTGACCTCCTGTTGTAACACCGCGCCAATTCCGACGTCCGAGGCATCCGTAGTAATGGAGAGTCGACCTTTCGGAGAAGGATGAGCCAGCGTAGTTGCATTTTGCAAATCGTTTTTGCATTTATTGAATGCGGATTTCATTTCTTCCGTCCATTCAATCGTGCGACGGTCCTTTTTTTTGGAAGGCTGTGGGATCGCATTTATCAACGGCTGTTGGTGTATAGCCGCGTTCGGAATGTGTCGTCTGTAAAAATTTAACATCCCCAGAAACCTGCGTAGGTCGGTGACAGTAGTCGGAAGAGGGAATGTCGTGAGATTGTCCACCTTCTTAGGTACCGGTCGAATCCCATTTTCATTTACAATATGACCGAGACAGGTCACTTCGTTTTTCGCAAGGACGCATTTTTCCTTGTTTACAGTGAGACCCTCAGCAGCGAAGACGTCGAGGACCGCTTGTACATGGCGTTCATGTTCCTTGATGTTTCGGGACGCGATTAAAACGTCATCTAAGAAACAAAAGACAAAGTCGAAGTCTCGAAGGATTTGGTCCATATATCGCTGCCATGACTGTGCAGCGTTTTTCAATCCGAAATTCATTTTGCGGTATTCGTATAACCCAAAGGGCGTTATAATCGCTGTTTTCGGAACGTCTTGTGGATTCACGTCGATGTGATGAAACGCACGCGATATGTCGAGCGTGGAGAAAACCGTACATCCGTGGAGGTGAGACGAAAAATCTCGAAGATGCGGAACGGCGTATTGGTCTCCGACAGTGCGTTCGTTCAGTCGTCGATAATCACCGCAAAAACGCCAAGTACCATTAGGTTTAGGTACCGCGTGAAGTGGGCTCGCCCAAGGTGATTTCGAAGGTTGAATTATTCCGTCGTTGATGAGTTGCTTGAAATGTTCTTTCGTTTGACGGAGTTGCTCGGGGTGAAGACGTCTACTTTTCGCTGTGACAGGTGGACCTTTCGTTTCGATGAAATGCTTGACCGTGGAGAGATGCGACGAGGATCGAGGCTCCGGTCGATATTTAGCGAGCATGTTGATGAAGGTCGGCGGAGTAGGTTCGGTAGTGACGCCGGAATTGACCGTGTTGACGTACCCTCGTATAGGTTTCTGCGAATTAGGGTTGAATAATGATCGATTTTTTAGGTCAACGTGTAAGCCAAAATATCCGAGAAAATCAGCTCCGATAATGGGTCGTTTTACGTCCGCAACTACAAAAGTCCATTCGTATATGTCGTTTTGTAGATAAACCTTCGTTGTAAAATTACCATAAGTCGTTATGGCGGTGCCATTCGCGGCGAAAAGTAGGTAGTCGGATGTTTTGTTCTTCCGATGAACTAAAGAGTTCGGAAGAATTGAGATGCTAGCCCCCGTATCGATCAAAAAAGGTATATTGTTTTTATGACATTTGACGAATAGTCGGTTGGAAATGTCTTGGAAAGGGGCGCCCGCCTTGTAAACAGGCGGGCCCGCTAGTTTTCCTGCCATCGTACCTTTTTGAATGAACAAGGCTGTCGACATTTAGTCGCCTTGTCGCGGTATTTAAAATGGTACCAGCACATACCTTTTTGTTGAGCCGGAGATTGCGGACGAGGTTGCTGGTACTGTCGTGCGGGGCTATTTCGTCTCGGAGGTCGCTTCGTAGCTACCGCCTCAGTATTACAGTCCGGTTCGATTTGATGAACCGCTGCGGCGCTACGTATTTCGTGCGTAGCATCTGCGATCGGCGCGAGGAATTCTGGAGTTTTGTCCATCCACGGAGCAATAGACATTTGGACCGCGACGGGTAGCGCCTTGATCCAAAATGCTTTTAGGATGTCGTTAGGCGTGAGGTCCCCCAGATGATGGCGCATTTGGCGTAAAAGCTGGGAAGGCTTGAGGTCCCCTAGTGGCCGATGCTCGGTTAGTGCCGTGATCCTCGCATGCCGAGACGGCTCGAAGATTTCGATGAGCCATTGTTTGAGGTCGTCGTATGGTGTCACAAGCTGGGCTTGTGTTAAGTCCGCCGCTTGAACTGCCACATCGTAGGGCAGTAGAGGGATGGTCCGGGTGAAGCGAGCGCGCTGCGTGTTTACATGCGCGCCGGTGAAAGCCGCGTCGAGCTGTATAAACCACAGCCGGGGATCCTCTCGGTAGAACGGCGGAAGCGTGAGCGGGATTGAGACCTTCGTGGCCTCGGCGAAGTCCGGTGCGGGCGGCGGTAGCGGTGGGTCCATAATCCTCGAGTTTTCTTCGTGTTGAATAGCAAACCAAAAACGTGCGGGGTCACCAATGTTATGACGGCGTGTCGGAGCGTGAAGGCGATCGGCTTCCTTCGGTTTGTCGATTTAATTGGTTCCTACTCAACGAAGACAAAGGACGGGACAACACTCGATGCCCGGCGCGGGTAACCGCAGACCGTGTGCAAGAGTGTTAAGATCGCCAGCTCGGATACATTCCTAGGCGCGATTGCTCGCCGACCCGGGGGATGCACCACATTTACCTATACCTAGTTGGAGGCAGACGACGACTAGGGTAAATGGGAGCAGAAGCCGGCGCGATGAGCTTTATCGCATACCGAGACCCTCTGATGAACTGTGGGCTTCAGAGAAGAGGCGAGGTATATCGAGAAATAAACAAGTCGAGTTTTCGAAGACGAATGCATGAAGGGGAAGCCCTGAGTCCTCCTTTTATATGGACTTGACAAGGTAAGAGGAGGGTGGAAAAAGGTGACGTCAACTGATGTCACTGTTCCCCGTACCTCACCTTACCTACCGTGCATGGTGTGAGTCACTCAGGGTTTCCCTCGACCTTTATTGGAGAACTACATAGTTGAAAGTATGAGTCATTACAGTGACCATTTAATATGTTCAGAACTTCGTCTTCCATGAGCGTACCTCTTCCTAGGCATGAAAGTCGTAATTCGCTCAGGATTGGACACTCTGCCAGGAAGTGTGCTGTGTGGTCTCATTTACCCTCAAATTACACATCGAGCACTTATTCAACCGTTCTTCTCTCCACCATCTGTAATTGACTGTTAGCATCTCCGTCCGTGCCCTAGCTAGCAGTCTTATTATGTTCAGGTCTTTCATGTTTAAATATGCACGACCCTTATTTTGCGTCCGATCCAGCCTGGCATATAGTGTATGATGTTGGGAGTTCACTACTTCATTCTCCAAATCTGCTTTCCACTGTTCCCGCAAATTAGTCACTAGAGCATACCGTTGTTTCGACCATCCCTCCCTTACTTGGGGCATGTTACATTTTTCCGCTAGTTAGCCATGCTCCGCGCGCCACGGATTTTTCCCAAGGATCGCAAATAGGTACGACCACGGTGCGCAAAGTACCTACATCAACTTCGTTTTTTCAAATGAGACCCCCCATTGTTTATTGCAGATTTGGATTCTATGTAAAATTTCTCACAAACCCGTCGCCTTGATCCCAACCCTCCACCCTCTTCGTGCATTTCAGGGTGTTTCACCCTGAAAACGGATGTGAACTTCTACGGATTGCCTACCAAAACTAACAGAAGAAAGTTTAACGTTACGACGTATCACCGCTTGATGCCAACTGGCACCATTGGTTGAGGGGGGATGATCTCGAATTCGCTAACATTTTTTTAAACCTTGAAAAGTAAAAACAACGCTTCCGCCACATTGATAGACTCGGAAGATTAAAACCTACAATGGATTATTTGTCGGGATAAGTCCAGAGCTCGAGGTAATAACGGCACCATTGTACCTACTTTTTGATGAAGGGGAGGGTTGCATTGATAACATGCTAAACAAGCCGGTCACCGCTACGTTATATTTCACGGGTGGGCAGCTCCTGTCAGAGACGGGCATGTTCTAACCGCCTTATCCGATCTAGATAGCAAGAATGATCAGCGATCCCGCCCAACGTTCTCCCGCCCCATCACGAAAGGTAATCCTCTTCTAAACACAACATGCTTCTTCCAAGGATTTTCGACGTCTGAACTCATCGTCTTATCGTGTAATTGAGAACCAGGGGTGGATCTAGACATCATCTCCCGAAGGTTGTAGTCAGCCGTCTGACCTCCCAGCAACCGATAGTTGTTTCGCGTATAATCACTAACCCTTGATAATATTTCACATAAGGCAGCTATGCAATCCTATATCTGACAAAAAAAACCCTAAAAAGTGGAAAATAAAAAATATTAAAAAATTGAAAAATAATAAAATAAGCATATTGTTTAGTGATACAAGCATTCCACGGGACGTCCCATTGGATAAGCAATGGGTCAATTTAAACCGCTAAGCAATCAAACACGAATTTTTTTTCTACCTTCCCAAAGCAAAAACTGTTTCACTCGATGTAATTCAGTTAGTATTTTGAGCAAGAAATAGTATAAGTAGTAAGAGGGTAATATTGTGTGGTTGATTCCGTGTAATGGGATGATAACCATTTCATGGTCTAATTTTGCTGAAATTTTCGCCTGTTGATATATAATTTTTCTAGAATTAACTTTTATTATTTTCTATTATTATTTTTATTGTTTTTTATTATTGTTTTTCATTTATTTTTTGCTTTTATTTTATTTTTTACTATTATTAACTAATAACTATTTTTTTTCTTTTTCGATTAACTATTGTTCATTTGCACTCAAATTGCTCTTTTAGAGCATTTTGCATTATTTATTTCCGTGGCAAAACTAGGAAATTATGGTTTGGCTTTGACGGAAATTCATAACTTCACTCAGATTTCGCGTTTCATATATTCTTCGCCTGTTTGTGGTCAATCTATCGACCTGAAGAGTACTTCAAAATCTTCTAAATTTTAGAAATTTTTCTGAGTCTTTAAAGAGTTCTGAGAGGCTTCAAATCGATCAACCGTCTACTTCTGAATGGTACGCCTCTTCAAAATAACCTTGCGGAGTAGTGGGCTCTTTTGAATTTCCTCCATCCGAAATAGTTTGATTCCTTGGACGTGTTTGAAACCCTTTTCACTGAAGAGCTCGCGCAAGGGGAAGATGAGCTGTGTCTCGTGAAAGAGAATTCCAACATTCTGTCTAAGATCCATGAGGTAGGCCAAACAAATTTATTTGTTTTAATATTTGCATGATTGTTCAATGATATTTATCTTCTGTTATTTAATTTTTTCTAAATTTCAGATGCTGAAGCCATATTTGCTACGTCGACTCAAATCCGACGTTAATTTGGATTTACCACAGAAATCCACGACCAAAATGCAGTTTGATTTGTACAAAGCAGTAATAGATAAATCCATTATGGTCCAAGGCAAATTTCCCAAGGTTTGGACTCCAAACATTGTTATTTATTTACGATGTTAGGCCTTTATAACTATTTTGTCAAAGTGAAGAACTGGGAGTTAAAGTAAATGACTCAGGGTGTGAATTTTTAGGGACCTAGGGCAGAATCCACAGCTATAACTTAAGTGCACCCTTCAAATGCGACGTTATGGGTCGGTGGATACTCAATTGTATTCATAAGACAAGATTTGAGGGCGCCCTGAGGTTGCATTCAACCTCAGAAACGGAAACGTAAACCGAACAAACGGTATAAACGGTACGAAGGGTATTGTTTCTCCGCGTATTTATAAACAATGTACCTACGCCCGAGCGAAGTATCAGAGACGGCTAGCGGCGAGGCCTAGTCACTGGTGTCCCACCATCCATTTCGTTGGGGACCATCCTATAATTCATAGGGGACCATTCCCAAATTCCTTGGGGACTACCCTCCCAATTCATAGGGGGTCTTCCCACCAACCGATTTGTTGGGGACGATCTTGGATAGCTATGCCCCAATCAAGAAGATTTTTTTCAAAACTAACGTAATTTTACCCTCTTCGGCACCAGTCGAAAGACTTTTTTTATTTGCGTCAGTGACCAACGGACCGAAATCCAATCGACTCTCAGATGAAAACTTTCAATCACGGTGCTTTTAAAGGCCAACAGTTTTAGATTTATGTAGACAACATTATAAAAATAATGTCAATTGACCTCCACTATATTTCTTTCTTTTTCACTATAACAGCTTAATTTCTTAATCTCAGCTATGATGACACAGGATGTGTATTTCTTTTTTCAAGATTTCAATCATCTTATTCTGCTTTACAAATTTCAAAAAATAAATAAAATGAAGGAATTGCATCTGTTTTTTTTTTAAATCTTTACATACTACCTTAATTCTGAAGCGTGGGGTTAGATGAGATCATTGGTAGATTGTGGAAGCCTAAGGTGTGGTACTGAGGATGAGTGAGGGAGGGTCAGGCCGGTTAGGTGGGAATTTAAAGATGATCCCCAACGAATTGGATGGCGCCCTATAATTCGGGAGAATGGTCCCCTATCAATTGAAGGATGGTCCCCAACGAATTGGATGGTGGGATGGCCCCCTATGAATTGGGAGGGTGGTCTCATATGAATTGAAGGATGGTCCCCAACGAATTGGATGGTGGGATGGCCCCCTATGAATTGGGAGGGTGGTCCCTAACGAATTGGATGACCCCCTATGAATTGGGAGGATGGTCCCCAACGAATTGGATGGTGGGATGGCCCGGTATGAATTGTGAGGGTAGTTCCCAAGGAATTTGGGAATGGTCCCCTATGAATTGGAGGATGGTCCCATTTGAATTGGAGGATGGTCAACTTACTGATTGAATCGTGGTAATGGGGAATGGGTTCCCATTACTCTTCCTGTAATGGGTAATTGGAAGGACCCATTACTTTTCCAACTACGAGTAATGGGGAATTGGAAAAACCATTACCATTACAAGGAATTGGAAAAAGTAATTGAAAATTCCATTCCCATTACAGGAATGGGTAGTAGTAATGACAATTACTTTGGATTAAAGTGTCTCTTAAAACCCCAGTTATTGGTTTTATGTGTACGTAATCATAATCACTTCACTCATTTCATTGCTAATAAGAAAAGTAATTCTGAAAAGTAATCATTACTTTACAACTCTGGTACCTACCTACCAACCTATCTGAATTTGCTGTGATTATTATTTTTACCTTTATAGTGGTTTACAAGGTTTTCATGGCAGACAGACACGGAACCAAAATTGTTCAGGAAGGCCTTATAAACGTAAAATGCGAATGAGAATTTTGATTTTGGAAAACTTTTTTTTTTCAACCTTGAAAAGTGAAAACAATGCCTCCGCTACCTTGGAAGAATCGGAAACTATAAATACTGGTATTTCCCGTTGTCGATATATGGATAGTATGATATATCAATGTAAGGATTTTTCTTGCCATCCCTAGTTAACGGCGAAAAGTGGCATCGAAAATTGTTTCTTGGGGACGAGAAAACTGATAAGAGCATTCACTCATTTCATCAGGGACGTCTGCTAAGGAGTATCAAGGTGTTCCGTTGTCGATTTTCATTACGCCTGTCTCCCCACTCTCGCACCCCGCCGAGCCAACTTATTTAATAAGTTTTGAACACCTTCTCAAGAAATTAGGTGGGGAATTCACAATCAGTTTTAATTAAATCCGCCGTCGCAGCCGAGCACATGCTATTTCATTTCGTTCTCCTGCATCGCATCGCCCCTCTTCATCGAGTTTCTCCTCTGCACCATCTTCCAGGTGTCTATGTTTCCCTTGTAACCGCCCGATTCGAAGCTCCGTGGATTTGATCTTTGTCTGCTTCGTTTGAACCTTTCGGAGGAGGTCGTCTTGGAAGCTCTTCAAGGTGAGGATTTTCATTTGGCGTCTCCATTCACCTTTGAACTTAGTGACATCTTCGAAGGGTTTTTAGGAGACTTAAGTAGCATTTTCTCCTTCAATTCCCCTTTGAAATAGAGTTTTAATCACAACTACGGTTGCCAGATCGACTGTATTTTCACTTACCTATTAAAGTAAAAGCACCATTGGTGGAATACTTAAGGTCCTTAGCAATTCAATTGAACTCGGTTTCCTTGTTATTTATGTATTCTAAATTTTTCAGATAAAAACCTTCTGAAGACACCAATGGCTCCAGCAAATAATAAACCTTCACGGAGAATGTCTGAAAATTGGTTTAAAAGTAGTTTTTTGTTATAAAAATCTGTTTTCCTCAGCTACTTGTTTGTACGGGAGAGTAATCTCCCGAAAGGAAACCCATCCTGTTAGTTGGATATGAATGACGACTTCAGGTACCTACTATGTGATAATTTATTATCAATAAATAAATCATTGGTTAAATTGTAGAGAGCAATAAAGTCAAAATAGGGTAGATGCGTACTTACGATGATGTATTCGCTCTCGGTATCACGCGTTGCTCGAACTTTTCGTCGCTTAGCCTATTCGACTTGGGAATATTCGGAGGGTAGTAGTGTATTTGCTTGTTTGAATATCTGATTGATACTCGGACAGATGTCGAGTGTTTCTAATCCAGTTCTCTGGTCGTTGAAATATGCATCCATAATGGATTGAGCTTTGTAGCCAAGATCATCTGGAGGTAAATTGACTTCCTCGGTGCCAAAATCGTAAAAGTCTTCCAAGGGTTGTGCGTGTTCAACTTCCATTGTTTTCTGTCTCTCAATTCTTTAGCCAGGTAGTTGTATATTCGGCTTTTGAAATGGATTTTCAAGTTATAAGTTATAACTTATAACTGATTTGAGACTACAGATTCTCGAGCTCCTCTCCTCTGTACAGCTTCCATACGTGCCCTGTACTTTAGGTACCTAAGGGAGTCTGCCCACACTTCTGCTCCATACAGCATAATGGCCTCTGCAGTTCTCATGAGGAGTTTCCTCTTTGCGGGTGATGGGCCCCCTAGATTTATCCCTTATCTACATTTATATGATGAGACCCCAAATCGAAATATTACTGTTGGCGTCTAAATTTTGAATTTTGAACTCCACTGAGTGGCCCAGCTGATCCCATAGGTTACAATGGTAAGCGGTTTGTTACCAATTAATCGGTGTCTGGTCTTGAGCAAAGACCACCACAATAAGGTAAGATCAAGATCAATGCGTTATTACTGTCCTTCCATATAAGGGGGAACAATTCAACAAATAAATCACTACGTTTCGTACGATGATGCATATTGCGTTGATTCCTTGAAAAACAATTCCATTGGGTAAGTGTGCGAAGAATCTGGAAGTTCTTTGTGGATATGACACGGGTGAGTTGTCCTACAAACTCAAATACAAAACAAGCAAAACCGTGAGCGGTGAAGGGATCTCGAACAAGTGTGCACAGTCAACAATGAACGTGCGGAAAACACATCAACTATGCTCGTAGGTAAGCTCGTCTACTAATCGCACAGCATTTCGTGCGAAATAAGGCACTGCTTTAATGTAGTATGATTTTGTGAGAAGTGTCGGGGCGTAAGAGCGCAGGTAGTAATGCCTACCTGTTGGGCGTTGATTGTTTACACCGATAGGTAGCGGAGAACGTACTGAAGAATCTTTGCTTTGTTACTTCTTGTCACTTGTATGGTTCCAAACTCAAACAGGTATTATTATATTCAAACAGGAACTAACTATTCGCATGGATTGGAACAGCGATATAAACAAGAGCAAAGAACGTTCGAGAATCGTCTCTCTTCCTTCAGGGGCAGACCGATAACGAAAGAGATTTTTCGTGTAGAATATTCACATTTTCCGAGCGTCAAACTTAGAAAATTCTTACGCGTTCTGTGAATGAATTGAGCCCCAATGAGGAATTTCACCGAATTCTGTTTGCATTTTTCCTAAATAGTTAATGGTGTGGGATAGATAAAAATCGGGTTGATTTTGGAAAATAAGTCTCCTGCTATTTTTGGGAGACATTCAAAATTTATGATTTCAAAAAATAACCGGGAAAACGGACGTCTTCAACGTGAAGCGGAAACGCTCGCTGATTGGCTGTTCGGATCGCCGTCTCCTCCCAGTGTTGCCTGATGGTACGACGAAATCGTGTTGTCTAAGAGGAGAGTTATCAAACAAAAACAGGAAAAACCTAATTTTCTCCATCATGCTTTTTCTATTTTTCTCTTTAAATCTTCAATTTCGATCTTTACTGGTTTTGTGAAAAGTTGCCTCTGTGGACTATGCAACGTGAGATTTCACGATCTCAGCTCTTCAAGCGGCCGTTCATGAACTATTTCTGGTTGACGTTGATGCGGGATTACGTAAAGAGGAGGGGTGAACAGAAATGCAAATGAATTTGTACTTGATGACGCTATAATCATTAAAATTACATAGTACTTGAACAAGGGGGTACGTACACGAGTCCGAGACACGACATCATCCATCAACTCGTTCAACAGGGGACGACATCAACTCGTGACACCATTAACCCATTTCCGGCCACTGATGCGTTTTCGCACTGACTTTTTTTAAATGTTGAAAATAGCGGAAAATCTTCGCAGGAGAAGATTTTCTCGTTCATGCAGTTCCTATATTCGTCAAAAAAATCCTTCGACATTCGGGAGCTCGATGCGACTTTGAAAAATTTTTTTTTGAAAAGGAGGCCTTTTGGCCGAAGCATGATTATGGTGGCTCAAATTCGATCCTGGGCGATTGAGCGTTCTGGGCCACGAGTCGGATAAATCACATCGATTTGGAAGACTGAGGCCTCTTAAATCCCAATAAAATGTAAAATTCATAAAATTTGGAGTATTTTCGCTCTCAATTGGTGAGCAAATTATGCCTTATTTCGGCCGCCATCTTGTAGAAGAGTTCATCCTACTTCTCTGTTATTTACACCCTTGGCTTGAAATGGGTTAAGGTGCCTTCCAAATCCTGAGAAATCAGCTGGGCCACTCAGTGGAGTTCAAAATTCAAAATTTAGGCGCCAACAATTACTTATATGAGTAGTCAGCCTTGTGGATGTGGCACATAGCACGAATCGTTAAAAATATACAATCAACCTCTTCGTTAAATATTTTGTTCTCAACAGTGACTGACGATAATTATAATGATCCAGACACAACTAGAGCCGAAGTTCATAATAATCGGTCCATTCGGAACTAGTTTGAATAATTCATTGGAGGGGGTAGGTAAATGTTGTATTCTTGTTCGATTCCAAATGTCCTTATTGGAAATGAACCAATCCTTCGCAGAAGAGGCGGTTGAGATGGATCACAGGCCTGGAACTTCCTGCTCAACTCAAGTAATGGGGTGTGCGCATGGGTCGGAAAAACCGTTTATTTTATTTTTGATCTAAACTAGACCTCATTCTGAGAATTTTGACACCAACCGCGACCTTCTAGCGTGAGAAGACCTTTTTCTATGATTTTTCTAAGTATCGAATGTGTATCACGTCACAGTGGGCTGATACACCCCCGCCTAGGCGAGAGAGGCGCGTCATAAAAACGCTGCAAATTATTACACAATGGTTTATTATTTTTCTATATAGATCACTCGTCTACAAAATCACCAACCATCCAATATGAAGAAAAAAAAATCAAAAAAAAAAAAATTAAAAAAAAATCAACAAATTAAAAAAGATCAAAATCATCAACTATCGATCGCATTTCGATTAGCTCTAATTTGAACGGAGATTAGGCCTCTTCTGCGATTCACACTCGTGTTTTGATTTATATATATTTTTCAACATAAACCCTTAAATTTTCGTAGGAAGCGAGCTACGGAGCTCGGCGTGGTCTCAAAAAATTCTAAAAATTCTATAGAATCTCAAATTGAAGGAAAAACAATACCTCTATATCGAAATTTTTTTAGTTAGGGCGTTTTCAAAATTTCAAAATTGATTTTGGAACCCTTAGAAGTGACCTACGTCAACCAAAAGCTTCGGGGCACAACTAGACCCCAAATGGAGCCTACATACCAAATTTCATCAAAATCGGTCAATGCTAAGTGGCAAAAGTGCCGCGTACGGCGGACGGACGGCCAAATTTTTATTCGATTTTTGGATTCTACGTACCTTGAAACGTAAACCATCAAATTTTGAGGGGGTGTTAAAATTTTTTTTTTCTTGGTCGATTCCAAAGGTTCATTATTGAAAATAATAAACCAAAATTCGAAACTTTGAAAAATCATTGAAAAAGATCTACTCATCCAAAATGGATTAATGAACTCTTTTTGTTCGACAGATAAAAAAACCCCAATCCAGTGTCGCATTTATTTTATGTATTTACTCGAGCGAGAAAACCTTACTTTCGGTTGTGATCATACTCAACGAGAACAATCCTTTCAAGTACCGTGAAAAATATATATTGACACTTTGCTTCGAGCATGAATGAACTGAGGGTAAACAGAAGGAGAGGGAGGAGAAAGGGGAAAAAACCGTCGATCGGGAGTTTTTTCATTGATTGAATGAGTGTCCTGGAATTTCAAGGGTAAATCCCGCAGATTGACTCGACCCGTGGAATCCAGGCCGATCGACGGGGAAAAAAGGAGTTGACGGACGAGGAGAGATGGATGACGGTTTTTTCTCTGATCAGCCGTCTTTTAAGAGAATGGCCTCCTGATAACTCGTCTGCTTCTTCTTGTCCCCTTACGTTCCTTACCGGTCCTCCACTTTGGCGAGCGATTTTATGGTGACGTAGCGTATGGGAGTGAAACGCGATTTGAAGTGCACCAAAACAAGTGCAAACTTGCTCACCTGCGAGATTAAAGTGAATCTTTACATGTAGGGTTGCCAGATTTCCTCATCTGGAATGGGGTGTGCGCCTTGATTTTTTTCAGATTTTAATCTAAAGTAGACTACAACCTGAGAATTTTGGCACCAACCGCGACCTTCTAGCGTGAGTAGATCGGTTTCTATGATTTTTCAAAGTTTCGACCGTTTATGACGTCACGCACTCCTCTCGCCTGGGCGGGACCCCCCCAGCCCACTGTGACGTCATAAACGGTCGAAACTTTAAAAATTCGTGGGAAAAGATTTACACACTCTAGAAGGTCGCGGTTGGTACCAAAATTCTCAGAATGAGGACTACTTTAGATTAAAAATAACAATAAACAGTTTTTCCTACCCAGGCGCACACCCAATTGAATAGGTATATTCTGACCAAGACTGACAGAAAATTTAGCAATTCATTTGAAAATATAGCAGCCAATACAAATCCAGAATACTAAATCTAGTCAATATTGGTTATTTGTTAACCAATTCTCTCATAACTTTGAAATATTGCTCACTTTGAAAAAGTAAATGATAAAACTACTGAGATTATCAGAAACCGGCGCTCAAAGTTTTAAAGTCGTACCTAAATTTGAAATTTTTAAGGATTTTAGAAATTTGTTAGTGCATGTGTAAGTCTGAGTCCTGGGTTCCAATTTGCGCATGAATAAAAACTCCAGATGCGATGAATTAACTTCTGAATTAAGCTATCGAGTACACGTGAAATTAGATATTCAAGATATTAAACAGGCTCAGAGCTCATTCTATCTGTGTGGCCTGCAGCCGATTGACTGTTAACAAAATAAGAGGAAACAATGTTGAAACATGAAACTCAACGATAACAATCAACGATAAGGTCAACGATAAGGCCTCTGCCTGCGAGATAATAATAGTCTAAGAATAGAGATACAATCACAAAGGGTACCAAATCAAGTGCTGCTATTAAAAATGATCGAACAACTAATCGACGTGTGAGATTATTTACACATGTATCTACGGGAATTCAATTAGTAAATAAACGGGTTTTCCCACTTGTCGCCGGCAATTATTGTTCGATTTTGATAATTTCATCGGCAATATTTTAGTTTTTCAATTCCGTAGGTACATGCACTTATGAAATTTGAAAATGCTCAAAAATTTCAAATTTAGGTACGATTTTGAAACTTGGAGCGCCGGTTCTTGAGAGAAATACTAACCCGAAACGGACCGCGACCGACTGAGATCCCCTTAATATTTTGTGACACTGAAGTATCGATACTCGATATTTTGAAACATCGATACTCATGCCAAACGATACTTGGGATATCGATGGTCAAATGCGATTCAAAATATCGATACTTTAGTAACGATACCCATCTCGTTCACTCCCCATGAGAACTTGAGTGATGGAATCGCAAAAGATCGTTAACTGACAAAAAAACGCTGCAAATTATTACACAATGGTTTATTATTTCTTATTTTTCTATATAGATCACTCGTCTGCAAAGCCACCAACCATCCAACATGAAGAAAAACATCGATCGCAATTCGGTCAGCTAACATTTGAATGGAGATTAGGCCTCTTTTGCGATTCACACTCGTGTTTCTGATTTATCGTACGTCCAAACTTTAAATTCTCGTAGTGAGCGAACGGTTTGTCCTACAGAGCTCCGGGTGGTCTCAAAAAATTCTAAAAATTCTATAGAATCTTAAATTGAAAGAAAAACAATACCTTTATATCAAAATTTTTTGAGTTAGGGCGTTTTTAAATTTCAAATTTGATTTTGGAACCCTTAGAAGTGACCTACGTCAACCAAAATCTTCGGGGCACAACTAGACCCCAAATGGAGCCTACATACCAAATTTCATCAAAATCGGTCAATGCTAAGTGGCAAAAGTGCCGCGTACGGCGGACGGACGGCCAAATTTTTATTCGATTTTTGGATTCTACGTACCTTGAAACGTAAACCATCAAATTTTGAGGGGGTGTTAAAATTTTTTTTTCTTGGTCGATTCCAAAGGTTCATTATTAAAAATAATAAACCAATAGGCCAGCTCTACGTTCAATTTTCAGCTGAATAGAGTTAGTCGGTTAGAACAGGTTCGTTTCTTTGATTTGAGCTTCACGTCACTCCGCTGCAGACGAGCACAAAATTTGATGTTCTCGGATAGTGATGTTAGTGCTAGTGGTTAGGGTCACTGGAAACCAGAGTTCTATTCTGACCCTGATGGGTGCTCTATCCAGTAAAATAATCAACCTTTGCATAATAATTAGAAGCTTTTTTTTTCAATTTTTCTGCTCTGCGTCAACGTGCCTTGAAACGTCAACGATCAAAATTTTAGGTGGGCGGGGTGTTAGGACATTTTTTTCTGGCTCGATTCCAAAGGTTCATGAAGGTTCATTATTGAAAATAATAAACCAAAAACCTAATTTTGGGCTGAGGAGTTTTTACCCAACGGTAGGGGGAGGTGTTGCTGACGGACTTGATAACGATACGATTACAAGTTCCAAAGCTATCTTTTCTGAACAATATTAAGTGGTCACTATCTGCTAAACGTAGCGGATAAACATGAGGATAGAATTACCTATGAACTCCATCTCTCGTTCGCATCAACTAACTGAAACATTTGAGCCGACAAATTACGAAGGGGGTTTCTGAAACCCTTTTGTGAGCTTTTGAACTCTTCGAGAGCTGCCGCTTGCGGCCGTTAAAGAAAGTTTGATGCGTTTTAAAAGGCAACTCTAGAGGGGCGGTCGAGTTGCTTGAATTCTTTCGACTGAACTAAACCCTGGCGGAACGAAACCCATTAAACACATCGCAGCCAAAGTTTCCCTTAAACGGAGGAGGTGATCCTGCATTACGCAATTACGCAGTGTCGAGCCTGCCAACGACGTGTGAGTTACTGAGTTTTTCGCAGCGGTCCAAAATTACCATTTTGGTTAATAATTTTCAATAATTCACCTTTAGAATCGACCAAGAAACATTTTTGTTAACCAGACCGATTTTGATGAAATTTGGTATATGAGCTCCATTGGGGTCTAGTTGTGCCGCCAAGCTTTTGGTTGATGTCAGTCACTTCTAAAGGCTGAAATGTTCAAAACGCCTATAGCTCAGAAAACGTTTGATATAAAGGTATTGTTATTTCATCAATTTAAAAAGGTACCTCTTGAATTTTTAGAATCGAATGAGACCACCCATAGTTCTGTAGGACCAACCGTTCGGTCCATATGAGAACTTGAGGGGGTCTCAGTCGGTCTCCTTCCATTTTTGACGTGACAACGTCTTATAAATTGGTTTGCCGGGTGACACTTCGAGAAAGCCGTGTGACACTTCAAGAAACTGCTCCGCTCACGTTATGCGCTCACAATGAGAGCGAGTGAGAGGCACGCGTCCCTTTCACTTCTCTCGCTCTTTCTCTCTTCCGCCTAAGAGCGAGAGAGACAGAGCGAGAGAGATAGGCATACACACCGGTTCATGTCTTGCGCTTCTATTTAGGCGCCTGCATACAATTTTACACGTTGCCAGTTAATTGTAAAACGATTGTGTAGTGATAATGTGAAGGTAGTTTCGTCCATCGCAACAATTCAAACAGCAAAGGTAAATAATTTCAGACTGATAATATAACATGATGAAATAAATGACGTTTATTTCGTTTCTCAACCAATAATAATTTGTTTAAATTTTGAATTTCTCTCTTCGAGCTCAAATAAAATTATGTTAATATGAAATTCAGTGCGAGATTATTTGTATAAATTCATGTTTTAAATATAATTCTTTGTATAAATAAATTTTTTAAATTGTTACTATTATTTTATCCTTCTTCCTACTATACGAATGAATATTAACATTAAAATTATTTTACCACTCAAAGTCGTTGTCACGTAATAAAACTTTCGCCCGTATACCGACTTTATAGGCAACCAATAATTTTTTTAGTATTTAGGGAAATTGAAGGCGCAAAACCGTAAAAAGTTGCACCTAAATTTGAAATTTTGAAGGATTTTAGAAATTCCTTAACGCACGGCCCTAGGGAGTTGAAACACTGAAATATTTCCGCCGAAATCATCTAAATCGCACGTCAATTGCCAGAGAAAACGCTGCAAATTATTACCCAATGGTTTATTATTTTTCTATATTGATCACTCGTCTGCCAAGCCACCAACCATCCAACATGAAGAGAAACATGATCGTATTTCGGTCAGCTAAAATATGAACGGAGATTAGGCCTCGTTTGCGATTCACACGCGTGTTTCTGATTTATCGTACGTCCAAACTTTATTTCTCGTAGGGAGCGAACGGTTTGTCCTACAGAACTCCGGGTGGTCTCTAAAAATTCTATAGAATCTTAAATTGAAGGAAAAACAATACCTTTATTTCGAAATTTTTTTAGTTAGGGCGATTTCAAAATTCATTTTTCAACCCTTGGAAGTGACCTACATCAACCAAAATCTTCGGGGCACAACTAGACCCCAAATGGAGCCTACATACCCAATTTCATCAAAATCGGTCAATGCTAAGTGGGGAAAGTGCCGCGGACGGCCAAATTTTTATTCGATTTTTGGATTCTACCTACCTTGAAACGTAAACCATCAAATTTTGAGGGGGTGTTAAAATTTTTTTTCTTGGTCGATTCCAAAGGTTCATTATTGAAAATAATAAATCAAAATGGGAAAAACTACTGAATAAACAGGTTTTTCCAAGTTTTTCCCATATTTCTCTGGCAATTATCGTTCGATCTTGATTGATTCCAGCGGCAATATTTCAGCTTTTCAATTCCCAAGGCCCATGCACTAATGAATTTCTAAAATCCTTGAAATTTTTAAGTTTAGATACATTTCATGGGAAAAACATAACTGGATTGACGGTTATTCCCATTTTTCTGAGAGCAATTATTGTTCAATTTTGATGAGTCCAGCGGAAATATTTCAGTTTTTCAATTCCCTAGGGCCGTGCACTAATGAATTTCTAAAATCCTTTAAAATTTCAAATTTTTGTACAACTTTTCAAGTTTTTGCGCCTTCGATTTCGTGAAATACTAACCCGGATCGATGAACGAACGGCGACCGACTCAGACCCCCTTAAGGGTTAGACTAACGATAAATCAGAAACACGAGTGTGAATCGCCTATGAGGGCTCCTCTCCGGCCAAATTCTAGCTGTCCAAATGCGTTCGTTTATTTTAGTTGTACTCAGTTTTGCGTCCTCAGCAAGTAAGGCAAGTCCTAATGATGGCAACCACAAATCTTATTTCTTCAAATTGAATGTGAAGCGTTCATTTCTTCAAACTAAACTTGATTTTGAAGCGTAAAAATACAATGCTGGTAGAAGGGGAAGGACCACACAATCACAAAGAAGAGTCACAGAAATCGTTTTGAAAGCTGAAATTGGTGAGGATTAATCTTCTCCCAAGTTAGTAGGAAAGTAGAGACGAAATAGAGAGAAGGGAATGACGTCAACAACGTCAAGTGCCAATTTCAACACACCAAATTCCCACATTTGCTGGTTTGGAATTTACCACCTCAAGCGGTCGTTTTACCCGAGTTTCTTCCATAGTTGACGGCACAGTAAACTTTCTGAATGCAATCCCTCACACATGAAAACATTTTAGGGTAATTATCTCTGGCTTTTCCGAATCAGAAAGTTCTTAAGAACAAGACTCGTGTGTTTTATCCCCATTTTCGTGTGATGGCGCACACATCATCGTGAAATTCTTGATGCAGTTTCAAATGAATCTTGGCGTCTATCGCTCGATAAATACTGAAAAACTAATCATTTTATAGGATACGACGTAATTATTGTGAAGCTTAGGGTGGATTTGAACACTTCAGCACCTACGTAGCGTGAGCGGGGGCTGTTAGGCGTCATTGAAACGAACTGCTCAACTCTCATTTCGAATCCTGACGAGCGCCAAATAGAATCAATCCTCCCCTCGAGATCCTTTATCAGCCGCCTTTGACGAATGAGCCGTTTCGCTTCCCTGTTCCTTCGATTCCTGTAGGATCGGAGAAGCCACCGATGTTCGATGAACCCATCTTATCAAAACGTTTCTACGAGAACCGGTTGGCCCAGCTGGATGCAGGCTAGTAGGGTGTGAATGGGAACCTAAAAACTTGTAAGTCTACAGGTCTCCGGAATGTCAAAGACGTTTATACGCTGCCGAAGAAATCTAAAGGTACCAAGTAGTAGGAAACAACCTTTTTTCAAAAATTTCGAAGTCCCGAAATCAAAATAATTCATCCGAACGATTTATGTGCGCAGTATTTTACAGAGTGTCATCATCAAGGTCGACTGCAAACCAGTGGAACGTTTCGAGGAGAAGATTGTAAGTTTCTCAGCCTCGATGAACACGAGTTGGACAAATTTTTCCTCGGTTTAGCTAAAGGCCGAGTAAAGGACACATTATTTGAAGAGTATCCTGTAAAGCTCACCCTAGAAAAAGATCTACAGCCAGCTTCGGCTGAGGAATCTTCAGCCCATCAATATGAGCTGGCAAAGGAGATGAAGCAAGAGCCTGTATTTCGAACTTCAACTGCCCGTTCCCGTACTCGTCCATTCTGGAAGAAACCCGGCTCTGCAGACACTACGTCAGACCAGCAACTCACCTGTGGAATTTTTGGAAATGCTCATAAAAACTCTACCTGCTAGCATAAAAACGCAGTTTGTAACCGATCTTCGGGGAACCATCTCGTGAAGGTATGTGAGCAAAATTATAATGAATCTTCAAAAAAAAAAATTCGAATTGTCAAAGAAAATAACGCTGCAAATTATTACACAATAGTTTATTATTTTTCTATATAGATCACTCTTCTGCAAAGCCACCAACCATCCAACATGAAGAAAAACATCGATCGATATTTTTGTTTTTGTTTTAGGGGTAGTTTGAGTGTTTTAGGAATTCCTTTGAATTTGTTGGTGTTGATTTAATTTTTGAATTGTCGGGTTATTGCATATCCAGCATGGTTGCCTGCGACGTGTTAACATCCCATCTTGGCGGATTGAAACGCTGGGGGTCACGGAGCCTTCCTCCGTGTTTTGGTTTATTATTTTCAATAAAGATTAACAAAAGGTTTTTTAAATTTTTTTTAAATTTTTTATTTTTTTAACTTTTCCGCAACTGGTGGGTCTCTGGTTTAATAACAGTTATATACTTACCGGAAGGTGGTGGCGGAGGGGGTCCGGCCGTTTCCAGTGGTAATTGTGGTACCACTGGAGATGGTCACCTCCCTCCTGTTGGTTCCTCCGGGGGCGGCGGCGCATCCGCCTTGGGGCAAGTACCCGTATACGAACTCAGGGGGAGTCAAGCAGCAAGTCCCATTGAGGGGGGTCGTGATTGGTGCTGAGGTGTTGGCTGTGGTGGGGGCTGTGGTGGCGGGTGATGGGGCTGCTGTAGTGGCAGGTGATGGGGCTGCTGTGGTGGCGGGTGATGGGGCTGCTGTGGTGGCGGGTGATGGGGCTGCTGTGGTGGTGGGTGATGGGGCTGCTGTGGTGGCGGTTGATGGGGCTGCTGTGGTGGAGGGTGATGGGGCTGCTGTGGTGGCGGGTGATGGGGCTGCTGTGGTGGCGGGTGATGGGGCTGCTGTGGTGGCGGTTGATGGGGCTGCTGTGGTGGATGGTGATGGGGCTGCTGTGGTGGCGGGTGAAGGGGCTGCTGTGGTGGCAGGTGATGGGGCAGCTGTGGTGGCGGGTGATGGGGCTGCTGAGGTGGCGGGTGATGGGGCTGCTGTGGTGGCGGGTGATGGGGCTGCTGTGGTGGCGGGTGATGGGGCTGCTGTGGTGGTGGGTGATGGGGCTGCTGTGGTGGCGGGTGATGGGGCTGCTGTGGTGGTGGGTGATGGGGCTGCTATGGTAGCGGGTGAAGGGGCTGCTGTGGTGGCGCTGATGGGGCTGCATCTCTGTATGGGCCCTCATCAACTGCAGGAGAGAGGCGACTTGCCTCTCCAAGGCCTCGAGCCGATCCTGGGGGGGGGTTTGAAGGGGTCTTCCAACAACCCCCTGGGGTCCACTGTGTCCATTGAGTCGGGGAATCTGCTCTTCCTTCCATTTTGTTACTATTAGGTGAACAAACGGTAAAAACAAATTGCGTTAGAGGTTTCCAGGTAGGTTCTAATGTTACATTAAGAGGGGGGGGGCTCTATATCGATACCTTAACGCACAAAGACGCTGTGTCCATCCATCTTCCACATTTAGCGAATTTGAAAGAAAAATGAAGCTATTGCTATGGCCTAAAATTTTTAGAATGTACTTTTTCGAAATTTGTTCCACTAAAATCCGTTTTGGAGCATTCTAAAACGATCCCTGAAGTCTTTCCATATATATATGTATCATTCCATACGATAACTTGAGTAATTGTTTAGCAAACATTTTTTAGTTTTCGCCAAAATGTTCGTAATAACAAACAAAAGGATGTGTTCGTTAGCCAGAAATTTTGGACAACCCTAAGTGGTCCAGATTTCAAAAATTGTACCAAAAAAATTAGTTTCTGTGGTTATTACCTTCATAATCATAGTGATACATGGTATTTTCGGGTTCAGCATAAAATGTTTGATACCGATGCACTTTCCAAGAATGAAAATGTTCCGAAAATAAAAACAGTTGTTATATATACAAAGAACACTTGCAAATTTTGTTGTACCCAGGAATGTAGTAGACGTGTGGGTACTCAATGAGTTTGTGGAGACGAATAGAACGTGAATATGGATCCTAACATCTTTAAAAATAATAAAATAAAAACCTTTTAAGAAAGGTCATTTCAAAACCCCCGAATCCACGTGTGGCCGAAAAATAAGTCCTTACACAGTGCTTATTGAAAAACTGGCTGTTAGTCCTTTTTTCTTTGGAAATTCCTGTTTCATACGAAAAGTGTAGAATTTTGGACGAAGGTTAAAGATGTTCCAGAACGAAGCCATTTTCCTTTGAAATTTCGCCAATGAAGGAGCAGAGGTATTAATTATTAAGAGTGGACAAACTCCAACTGGTGAACGCCTTCGAGAGCTCCTCAAGGGAAGCAGGACTGCTGACCTGTTGTCAATTTCCCCGTCAGTTATTTCAAGTAGAGAAATAATTTTCGTCTAATAGAAATGAAACTAATTTGAGAAAACGGATGAGGAGAATTCAGTTCGAGTTTCTAAATTGTATCAGTGATTGGTGATGGTTTTTTTTCTTTCTTTCCTTTGGAGGGTCGCTAACGAGGAATTCAATCAGAAGGATTTCAAGGAGTTGCGAGGGGAGGCTGACTTAAAGTTAGTCAACTTTCCAGTTGGAACTCGCGTTTGGCTTAGTCGAGCTCTTGAGAATAATCATTCTTCCTCTCCAGCTGATGGTCCGACTGTCCGTTCAGTTGAACACCTTTAAATGAACACAAATCGATCACTCTTAGAACAGAATTTTCGAAGGAAAAATTGGAGCTACTAGTCCACAATGCTGTGTTCCCAAATATCGTAAGAACATAAGAACGAAAAGACAACGTGAATGTAGTTAGTGGTTTCAGATCTTTTCACTGGTCTCTCGACCAGAATTTCATTATATACGGAAGGTATCATCAGGTTTTAGAAATGGTAGTTCAAAAAACTTCAACATTTCGATCACTTAAAGCAATATTCACTTCCTGATTGGCACCTATCTGAACTTGGAAGGTACCTATCTGAACTTGGAAGGTACCTATCTGAACTTGGAAGGTACCGTAAAACCGTCCAACTTTACCCCACCAGGGGTAACTTTACCCCAAAAAGTGAGAATCTTCAATTGTGACGTAAGCGTGGTAGAACTTAGATAAAAGTTAGCTATTGTGTTTTCGTTATACTCCACATCCCAGAGAATCGATGCGGCTTGCCATGGCACCTTTATCCATGTTATCAGCTGTTATCAGTCATAGTTTCCTGTTCAGCTGTTTTTGTCCTGTTTCTTGTGCTCCAAAATTTCTTCCATATCAGGTGTTTGGAGTGGATTTACCAGGCCAGCCCTCATCATATCACTTTCAATATCTTATTTTGAACAAAATACACTAATCAAATTCCCAAAAAAGTGTTTTCTTAGTTATGCTTTATTTTACCAAAAATTTGATAGTAACTTTACTCCAAAAACCGGGTATCTTTACTCCCCTATAAAGGTTGGGATAAAGGTAGCCTCACTCATATTTTTCTTATTTAATCTCGAAAAACATTTGAGTTTTATAATTTTCGCAGTGTTGAATGTAAGGTTTCTAGTGTATCTCATGTTGCAGAAGTAAGAGATGGGGAGAAGAAATGTGAAAAAGCTTGGTACGCGCCCCCTATCGAAACTTTACAACAATGATATAAACATAAACGTGCTTTGGTCTCATGAGTTGTGATTTACAATATTATTTACTCGTGGGTTAACTTTGAAATTTACCAGTGCAATTCATTTGAAAATTATCGAATGTGAAACATACTTTTTCTGTGATTTTGTTAAGTCATTCGTTTATCTTTTATTGTCCTTCAATATTTCTTTACCTGTAGAAAGTTTTGCTCGATTACCTACATAAGTCTATCTAGACTGAAGACTGAAATTGTGATCTCTTAACCAGAAATATTGCAATTCAAACAAATTCGTTGAAATAAATGATCATTGGAATTTATATTTTTCTTAGGTAAAACTTGTATTTTTCAAGCTAAAAAGTTCAATTTTTCAGAATATATTTTATAATAATATTATAAATACTTGATATTATCAAGTATTTCTGGGGTAATGAATTCAATCCCAACTAGTAACATTGCACCACTGCCCGTTTCTGTAGCGATAACCGTGAGTTTTCCAGAGTGGAGTAAAGATAGACGCATTCGTAGGTAACTATACTCCAACATTTAAACAATTTAAACAATGGGTTACAATTATCTGATCAATGAGCTCGGAATTGGAAGGCACCTATCTGAACTTGGAAGGTACCTATGTGAACTTGGAAGGCACCTATGTGAACTTGGAAGGCACCTATCTGAACTTGGAAGGTACCTATCTGAACTTGGAAGGTACCTATCTGAACTTGGAAGGCACCTATCTGAACATGGAAGGTACCTATCTGAACTTGGAAAGCACCTATCTGAACTTGGAAGGTACCTATGTGAACTTGGAAGGCACCTATCTGAACTTGGAAGGTACCTATGTGAACTTGGAAAGCACCTATCTGAACTTGGAAGGCACCTATCTGAACTTGGAAGGCACCTATCTGAACTTGGAAGGCACCTATCTGAACTTGGAAGGTACCTATCTGAACTTGGAAGGCACCTATCTGAACATGGAAGGTACCTATGTGAACTTGGAAGGCACCTATCTGAACTTGGAAGGTACCTATGTGAACTTGGAAGGCACCTATCTGAACTTGGAAGGTACCTATGTGAACTTGGAAAGCACCTATCTGAACTTGGAAGGCACCTATCTGAACTTGGAAGGCACCTATCTGAATTCGGAAGGCACCTATCTGAACTTGGAAGGCACCTATATGAACTTGGAAGGCACCTATATGAACTTGGAAGACACCTATATGAACTTGGAAGGCACCTATCTTAACTTGGAAGGTACCTATGTGAACTTGGAAGGCACCTATGTGAACTTGGAAGGCACCTATCTTAACTTGGAAGGCACCTATGTGAACTTGGAAGGCACCTATCTGAACTTGGAAGGTACCTATGTGAACTTGGAAGGCACCTATCTGAACTTGGAAGGTACCTATGTGAACTTGGAAGGCACCTATCTGAACTTGGAAGGCACCTATATGAACTTGGAAGGCACCTATCTTAACTTGGAAGGCACCTATGTGAACTTGGAAGGCACCTATCTTAACTTGGAAGGCACCTATATGAACTTGGAAGGCACCTATCTTAACTTGGAAGGCACCTATGTGAACTTGGAAGGCACCTATCTGAACTTGGAAGGTATCTATGTGAACTTGGAAGGCACCTATCTGAACTTGGAAGGTACCTATGTGAACTTGGAAAGCACCTATCTGAACTTGGAAGGCACCTATCTGAACTTGGAAGGCACCTATCTGAACTTGGAAGGCACCTATCTGAACTTGGAAGGTACCTATCTGAACTTGGAAGGCACCTATCTGAACATGGAAGGTACCTATGTGAACTTGGAAGGCACCTATCTGAACTTGGAAGGTACCTATGTGAACTTGGAAGGCACCTATCTGAACTTGGAAGGTACCTATGTGAACTTGGAAGGCACCTATCTGAACTTGGAAGGCACCTATCTGAACTTGGAAGGCACCTATCTGAACTTGGAAGGCACCTATCTGAACTTGGAAGGCACCTATATGAACTTGGAAGGCACCTATATGAACTTGGAAGACACCTATATGAACTTGGAAGGCACCTATCTTAACTTGGAAGGTACCTATGTGAACTTGGAAGGCACCTATCTGAACTTGGAAGGCACCTATCTTAACTTGGAAGGCACCTATGTGAACTTGGAAGGCACCTATCTGAACTTGGAAGGTACCTATGTGAACTTGGAAGGCACCTATCTGAACTTGGAAGGTACCTATGTGAACTTGGAAGGCACCTATCTGAACTTGGAAGGCACCTATATGAACTTGGAAGGCACCTATCTTAACTTGGAAGGCACCTATGTGAACTTGGAAGGCACCTATCTTAACTTGGAAGGCACCTATATGAACTTGGAAGGCACCTATCTTAACTTGGAAGGCACCTATGTGAACTTGGAAGGCACCTATCTGAACTTGGAAGGTACCTATGTGAACTTGGAAGGCACCTATCTGAACTTGGAAGGTACCTATGTGAACTTGGAAAGCACCTATCTGAACTTGGAAGGCACCTATCTGAACTTGGAAGGCACCTATCTGAACTTGGAAGGCACCTATCTGAACTTGGAAGGCACCTATATGAACTTGGAAGGCACCTATATGAACTTGGAAGGCACCTATCTTAACTTGGAAGGCACCTATCTGATCTAAAACAATCACAATAGTCAATAATTATAGATAAAAGATTTGAATCAGAAATTGTCTACTCATATCTAATGTTTTTTATCACGCCTTATGACGAAAGGTGCGGGAACTTGACCTCACCTACCCTACAGGTAGGTACATAAATATGATTTTTTTTTTAAACTTCAGGAATCCTTTTAGAATGTACCAAAACGGATTTCAGGAAAGAGAAAAAAATGCAATGAAGTCCATGCTAAAAATTTCCTTTGAAAATTCGCTAACTGTATTTACGACAGACAACGTTTTGATCAGAGTTAGGATCTACGTAGTAAAAGTATTGATCAAGTTCTGCATCGGTTAATTCTATAATTGTAACATGGACAATGTTGTTGGGCTGAAATTTGAGAAAAGCGACGTGAAACATATGTAATGCATGCATTTCTGGGGGCCATGACCTTCGAATGAAAAGTAGGACGTCCGATCCCAACCAGTAAGCAATTAAGCGTAAATTTTTCATTACCAGTCTTCTGCATAAAACAGTTGCCAACACGATTAGTCGACTCCCTCCTCTTGGAAAGAATTTCAAAATCCATGATTTACGATACCCGACAAGTCAATTCAAATCCCCTTTCGTGCCAATCTGACCCCACGGCGGCCAAGTCCTGTCGTTGAACTTGAATTTGTTGGTTTTGGTTGGTAGTCTGTAAAAGCACCTCAGCATTCTAGGAGAAACATCCACAAACCCACGGTTTGAAAGATTTCTCTAGCATCATAGTGGCAACACTGTGATGGTTTACACGAATTATTAGCACAAAGTTGTGCTAAACTTTGGATGAAATGCGAGGTTTCCGAAATTACGTAAAATTCTCTTTTTAGAGGACGTTTTCATGTCTCAAACCTTGACTCTAAAAAAGTTTAGACATCTATCCGATAGGAAATTTAATGATTTTTCCAACGGTATCCTCAAATTGTAATTTACACAGCAAATTAAAGGTGTTATGACCGATTTAATGACGTAAGGTCGAAATCACGAAAAAAGTTAGTAAAACTCGAAAACGAAGGTTTTAAAGAAAAAATTGCTGAGACATTTTTTATTGCAAATTGTAGAATCGACTGGTACCGTATGGCAGACCAGTTAGGCTTCCACCCTGTATAGGTGAATCTGGCCAAAACTTACGTAAGAGGATGCAACAGTACGACTACAATATAAGCAATCAGATGAATAAAACAGCTTTAAATTGTAGCGCACTTAATTATCAAGCTAGCTTCCAAAAAGTTGAATCCTTAGGCCACGACCCTGTTACAATCAAACGTAAAATCCGCGAAAATATAAAAAAGCTGTTGGTTGATGTCATTCACTCCGAAGGGTTGAAATTTTGAAAACCTAGCTCAAACACTTTCGATATAAAGTGTTGTGTTTTGCCATCAATTTGAAATGAAATTTTTAGAATCGAATGAGACCACCCAGAGCTACGTAGGACCAACCGTTCGGTCCTTATGAGACCTTAAGGGTTGGACTTACAATAAATCAGAAACACGAGTGTGAATCGTAAAATAGGCCTCCGTTCAAATTTTAGCTGACCAAAATGCGACCGCTGTTCTTTTGGTTTATTATTTTCAATAATGAACCTTTGGAATCGACTTAGCATTGACCGATTTTGATGAAATTTGGTATGTTGGCTCCATTTGGGGTCTAGTTGTGCCCCGAAGATTTTGGTTGATGCAGGTCACTTATAAGGGTTCAAAAATAAATTTTGAAATTTTGAAAATGCCCTAACTCAAAAAATTTTGATATAAAGGTATTGTTTTTCCTTCAATTTAAGATTTTATAGAATTTTTAGAATTTTTTGAGACCATCCGGAGCTCTGTAGGACAAACCGTTTGCTCCCTACGAGAACTTAAGGGTTGGACTTACGATAAATCAGAAACATGAGTGTGAATCGCAAAAGAGGCCTAATCTCCGTTCAAATTAAAGCTGACCGAAATGCGATCGATTTTTTTCTTCATGTTGGATGGTTGGTGGTTTTGTAGACGAGTGATCTAGATAGAAAAATAATAAATCATTTGTAATAATTTGCAGCGTTTTTTTCGAAGTTTCTGTACTTAGTTTTGCGTCCCTAACAACCAGTAATCAAATTTCCTAATGAAGGCAGCAACTCCCTATACTTCGAATTGACAGTGAAGCATTTATTTCTTCTAAATAAACTTGATTGTGAATTAGGTAGGTAGTAGTACTTCTGGTTTGTAGGTGGTGACAATGGCAAAGCCGTGTTCTGTTCAGACGATAATCAGCCGTGGTGTGTAAAGACAATTAATAAACTTTTGTGTAATAATTTGCGGCGTTTTTTGCATTTTGTTCAATGTTCCGTCATGAAATTTTTGTGGCAAACCTCGAATTCGGAACTTCAAAAATCATAAGGATTCGAAGAAATCTGAAAACCCCCACAACATTACTGGGAAAAACACATTTTGACTAGGCTAGGTATGGTGCGAGGCACACAGTGATTGATGTTTTGAGATACTGTGCATCGGATCATCCATACAATGCGGTTATGTGTTCGAGGAAGCTATGTGCCACACCCACTTGCAGCCGTTGGAACCAGTTACAGGATAAATACTTGTACCGACACTACGAGCCGCCGTATATTATGTACATTTGGTACCAGGGCCAGTACCTGCCATCACAACTCTTCTGACAAATCGTTCTCATTCTTCAGCATGTTTCCGCCATCGGTTGGCATTTTGCCACCTTCGATCCAATTCAAGTGCACGATTTTCACCTTATAAGGTTCATCCGAGTGAAAATACACGTCCTTGATTGTTCCGAGAGAATATCATGAAGTCGAGATAGATAAAAATGAAGTTTGGTCGAATATTTCCAGCAAGGGAATGAGGCAGTAAATTACCTTCCAAGGAATAAAGCCTTACAGCAATGAGTAAATTGTATCTCATTCCTCATCCCTGGCCGAGAGTGTAATAATGAAATATTTTCGGAGTGTTCACAGGGAAAATATGGCGTAGGAAAAAAGCGGGCCTTGAAGGGGTGAAACTTCTTCAATACCATAATGGTCGTTTTCAACAATAAAATAGTGATAAAAACCCTTCGGAGTTGCCGAGGCTTTATTGGACAGGTAACTAATGATGGTTGACTAGGAGTTGAATGGAGAGGGGGTTCGGTCCGTTTGCAGGTGACAAACCCTAGTTTATCTTCTTTAAAATGACTGCCATCGATTCCCGACTGATATTCTCTCCTTCTGGGTATCCGTTTCGAGATCACTTGGGGGGTTCGTGATTCAATAATAAGATTTCCCACGGCTTTCCCCGCGTTAAGCGTTTGGAGGAGAGGGAAATTCGTCCTTCAATCATTCGAAAACACCCCCCCCCCCCCAATCTGTCAACTAGTAGCCTTTTGAACGTTCATAGCATCCTCATATGCTCAACCCGATTGTATAGATGATGATCCGATGATTGTAGCTCATCTCATAACATCAATCTCTAAGTAACTCGTACTACCCTCATATGGGACCGTCGGGAGAAAACATTGAAAATATGGCTGTCACAAGAAAATTCAAGTTTGCGCATGCGCACTGGCTACTATAGGGGACCATTAACACCTCAATCCTTACAATCTTTGAAAACATTATCGAAATCGGATGGAAAATGTGGACGTTATGGCTGTTACAAGGATTATACTGTAAAAATGAGACAAAGTTAGAGAGACAATTTTCGTATTGTAATCCACAAACTCAACAACAACTTTTTCTAAACTGTCAACAACCTCTTAACAACCAACATGTGGCGTTGATCTTGTCAACCCCACATTATCCCCCTCTTCTTCATTTTCTTTCGGGCGCACGTTAGCTGGGGACAGTCGGTTTGCATGAAGCCTTCTCTTCTTTCCAGCCAGTTTCACATCGAACAAGATGTCACTAAGCCTTTTGACGACAACCCATGGACCAGTCCAGGTCGGCTGCAGCTTTGGGCAGAGGCCGCGCTTTCGCTTAGGGTCAAACACCCAAACCCAATCACCTTCCTTGAAAGGTGGTACCCGGGACCTTCTATCGAAATATTCCTTCTGGCTTTGCATTTTCAACTTAGCTTCCTCTTGAGCAAACCTCCTCATCTCTTGCAGATTGGCGCGTAGATCTAGTGCGTAATCTGTTGCTAGCTGGGCCTGTTCTGCTGAGGGCCGGAAAAGTGTTTCAGGTAGTCTTAGATCGCGCCCGTAGACTAATTGCGCTGGCGCAAAAGCTGTTGTTTGATGCGGCGTTGCTCGGTAAGCCATCAAGAAGAGTGGAACTTTGACATCCCAGTCCTTCTGATGGCTATTTACAAACATAGCCAAGTATTTGTTCAGGCTTCTGTTCAATCGTTCCACAAGTCCTGCTGACTGAGGATGCAACGCTGTTGTGCGCGTTCGGTGGAACCCTAGGAGCAATGAAACTTCTTTCAGTAGCTTGGCCTCAAAGTTACGCCCCTGATCCGTATGAATTTCGAGTGGGATTCCTATACGGCTGAATACGTGCTCAACAAGGACAGTTGCAACGGTTTCTGCTTCCTGATTTGGGACGGGTATTGCTTCAGGCCATTTTGAAAAATAATCGCATGCGACCACCACGTACTTATTCCCTCGAGCAGTAACAGGATAAGGGCCAAGAATGTCAATGCCAATCCTTTCAAAGGGAGATCCCACCATCATCTGCTTCAGAGGAGCTGGCTTCATTACACCTGGACCTTTGAAGCGTTGGCATTCTGTGCAAGTTTTGCACCATGCTCTGACATCTGAACACATGCCTGGCCAAAAATACAACTGGCGAACCTTAGCTATAGTTTTCCAGTATCCAAAGTGCCCAGCAGTTGGTTTATCGTGGCTCTTTTGCAAGATGTTTTTGACATTCATTTGGGGTACCACCCACTGAAGCCTCTTGGTATTTTTTTGCAACCAATGGTGATAAAGTTCTCCATTTCGGACCTCCAGAAATTCCCAACGACTCACTAGCATCCGAATCCTTGGGTCACAGGCTGTCAATTGATCTAAGTCAGGGCGTTTTCCTTCCAACTTCCACTGAATAACCTGTTGGATAGCCGGGTCTTGCTTTTGCATCCCTTCTTGGTGTGGGATGAGCTGCAGGCTATCTACGTAACAATCTCGTTGTTCTTGGCGTTGACAATATCTGCATTCTTCTGCACATGGCTTCCGAGAAAGTCCATCCGCATTTGAGTGATCCTTGCCACGCCTGTGAATTATTGTATAGTCATAAGCCTGCAATGTTTCAATCCATCTAGCCAATTGTCCTTCAGGTTTCTTGAACGATGTCAACCAGGTAAGGGCAGAATGGTCTGTGCGCAAAACAAACTTGGTTTAGAGATAATGGTGGAAATGCTCCACTGCCCGTACAACTGCCAGCAACTCTCGGCGTGTTGCGCAGTAATTCATTTCCGGTCGCGATAGAGTCTTACTATAATAGGAAACAACCCGCTCCTCTCCTTGATGAACTTGTGACAGTACAGCACCTACTCCATGAGCACTGGCATCACAGTCGAGTATAAAGGGCTCCGACAGAACTGGAAAGGATAGAACTTTCGTAGATGTCATTGCTACCTTTAAGTCTTGGAAGCTCTTGGCACATTCAGCATCCCAACAAAACGATGTGTGAGCTTCTGTGAGACGTGATAAAGGTTTGGTCATTTCAGAAAAATCTTTCACAAATCGTCGATAATACGAGCAGAAACCAAGAAAACTGTGTAGTTCCTTCTTTGTTTTAGGGGTTGGCCACTCAGTTACAGCCTGCGTCTTTTTGGGGTCCGTTTGAACTCCCTTCACTGATATTATGTGACCAAGGTATTGAGTCTCCCGCTTGAAAAAGGTACATTTTTTGAGGTTTATCTGAAGGTTAGCTCCTTGTAAACATTCGAGAACTTTCCCCAATTTCGTAAGTACTGTTTCAAAATCAGGTCCATGGATGATCAAGTCATCAAGATAAGTAAATGCCAAATTAGCTGGGATTACTCGCTCCATCAGCCTCTGGAATGTGGCTGGGGCATTACATAACCCAAAGGGCATTACTTTGAATTGCCACAGTCCCTTTTGGTATATGGAGAATGCAGTTTTTTCCTTGTCTTCTGGACACAGAGCAATTTGCCAATACCCACTCTTCAAATCGAGGACACAAAACCATGCTGATCCTGAGAGGGCATCCAACAGATCTTGAATACAAGGAAGAGAATAGGAGTCCTTTTTGGTCAATTTATTCAACTGACGGTAATCAACACAGAAACGTGTGGACCCATCTTTCTTGGGGACCAACACTACTGGAGAAGACCAAGGGCTTTGAGACTCTTCAATTACTCCTTCTTTAAGCATTTCATGTATCAAGTCGCTTACATGTTTTTCTTGGGAATAGGGAATACGACGTGGAGCTTGCTTCAATGGCTGGGCGTTTCCTGTATCTATAGAATGTTGTACAACATGGGTCCTCCCCACAAGTTTACCATCTGATGTTGTTGATGACTTGAATTTTGTAAGAACTGATGCAAAGGATTTCCATTCGTGGGAGTTGGGAGTGAGGTCCGTACCCTGGAGGATAGAGAGTAGCCAAGCATCATCTAATCCTTGATCTTGGAGGGTTCCTTGACTCTTTTCTTCCAACTTGATCTGAAGGATTGTTTGGACACACTGCCATCTCTGTTTGAGTGGTATTTTGCCAAATGGTAAATCAAGAGTGGATTCTTTGAGATTAACACAAGCTTTTGTCTGACGAAGAAAATCAAGTCCAAGTATACCTTTGTCTCTTATCCTTGCAACTAAGAAAGAATGCCTAAATTCACTGGTTCCAAACCTGAGTGAAGCACTACATTCTCCATCCAGCCGAATTCTGTCTCTTGAAGCAGTGTTCAATCCAGAACACTTTGATTCTCTGACGGTAGATTTGCAACGTTGTGCAACATCAGTTCTCAAAACTGATATAGTGGCTCCAGTATCCACTAATAAAAAAAATCGTTTCCCATTCAAATAAGCTTCTACAAACAGTGCATCTCCCCCAGTGCGTGCAGTTCGAATGAAACCCTCATCATGTCCCCTCATTTTACAGCGTTTCTCTGTAAATGGGCCTGGGGTGATAGCCAGCGCATGGCCCCTTGCTCTGGCTTGAACTAGTTTTCCTGATTGGGACGAGAGCGCTTAGGACAATGAGACTTGTAATGCCCTAGTTCGTTACAGTTGTAGCATCTATTCAGTTCAACCTTTGTGTTTGAACTAGAAGGAGCTACTGCCTCCAACTGTAATGCGGTAGTAACTGCATCTTGCAGAGTTAATGGCTTACTTAACATATTCAGTTTTGCCAGCTCCCTACTAGACAGAGCATCAATAAACACTTCGACAGCTTTCTTACCTTCTCACTAGTCGTTCGATGTCATTTGCTAGGTCAGTCAGAGTTTCATTCGACAATTGCTTCCTGGTCTTCAGTTGGATACGATAGTTAGGTTGTAACCTGGTTCGCCCAAAACGCTCTGCCAAAGCTCTTGTCAAAGAAGAGTAGTCCATCCTCTCCTCAGGGCTCAAATCTGCCAAGATAGACAGAGCAGGTCCTCGAAGGCTGTTGGCTAATCTATCTCTTGTTGTTTGTGCATCCCATCGATTAGCATGTGAGGTTACTTCCAAATGAACTAGATATTCTTCCCAAATAAGGTTTCCGTCATACGAACTGAGTTTCTCCTCACGTGTGTTCGTAGTTGGAACAATAGGAAATGATGCTGAGAGATCCGGGCATAAAGGAACTTGATGGAAGCTATTCATTGTCCTTGCAGGCTGATCATTTGGAGAGTGAACTTGAATTCCTTGGAGATTTTGCTGCATGGAACCCACCAAAGTTTCCAAAGTACTCAGCCTCTCGGAAAGATCTGGATCCGTAGGAAGAGGTTGTTGAGATTGTTCCACTAATTGGGTCAGTAGCTGATGCATCTGATTGACAGTATTTTCCAGTGTTGACACACGCTCAACAAACATGGAATCCTGCAATGGGGCTGATGTAGATGCGACGGGATCTCGAATCGGTGACGAGGACAAAGGGACATCATCTGCAGGTCGACTCCTAGTCGAAATTGTCCTTACGGTCCGTATGTTTTGCCGACGCGGCATAATCAATCGTCTTTGTGCCAGTTCGTCTCTTTTCACAAGTATGTTCTCCTCCCGGGTGCAAAAGAAAATTAGACGGGCCCCCAAATGTAAAAATGAGACAAAGTTAGAGAGACAATTTTCGTATTGTAATCCACAAACTCAACAACAACTTTTTCTAAACTGTCAACAACCTCTTAACAACCAACATGTGGCGTTGATCTTGTCAACCCCACAATACGTTTGCGCATGCGCAGTTGCTTCTATAAGTTCCGGGGTGATGATTGTCATAAGGGACCATCTACACTCTGTAATATAATCTAAATGTTGGTAGAGGGGTTTTATAGACAAGATCGAGGTTGATGCCTTCATAGAACTGATTATACAGGGTGTCTACACTTAAGATAGACATAACTTCAGGGTTCGATTCTACAATATATTTCCAACAAAAAATGTCTCCTAGCAATTTTCTTTTAACCCAGTCAAAATTCCTTTTTTTTCACTTTGAAGTTTTTTTCTTCGCCTTTTCGACCTTAAGGCACTGATGTGGTCATAACTCCCTTATTTCTCCTGAAAAATCAAATATGACTACACCGTTAGAACGAGCGTTAAATTCCTAATCTACCTAGTGCAAAATTAAAATCTTTCAGCTGTAAAATAGTTTCAAAAAATTAAGTCAAAAAGTAAACTTTACAAATTTTTGGTTTATTATTTTCAATAATGAACCTTTGGAATCGACCAAGAAAAAAAAATTTTAACACCCCCTCAAAATTTGATGGTTTACGTTTCAAGGTACGCAGAATCCAAAAATCGAATAAAAATTTGGCCGTCCGTCCGCCGTACGCCGTCCGCCGTACGCGGCACTTTTGCCACTTAGCATTGACCGATTTTGATGAAATTTGGTATGTAGGCTCCATTTGGGGTCTAGTTGTGCCCCGAAGATTTTGGTTGATGTAGGTCACTTCTAAGGGTTCCAAAATCAATTTTGAAATTTTGAAAACGCCCTAACTCAAAAAATTTTGATATAAAGGTATTGTTTTTCCTTCAATTTAGGATTCTATAGAATTTTTTGAGACCACGCGGAGCTCTGTAGGACAAACCGTTCGCTCGCTACGAGAATTTAAGTGTTTTACGCACGATAAATCAGAAACACGAGTGTGAATCGCAATAGAGGCCTAATCTCCGTTCAAATTTTAGCTGACCGAAATACGATCGATGTTTTTCTTCAAGTTGGATGGTTGGTGGCTTTGCAGACGAGTGATCCATAGAAAAATAATAAACCATTGTGTAATAATTTGCAGCGTTTTTGAAACTTGACTTACTTCGATCAAAGTTTTCACTCTGAATCCCTGCCCATTTCGATGGGCGCTCTTCGGAGAAAACATGCTCAAATAGTCAGCTTTCCAACGGTCTATCAATTTTTTCTTTTTAACATTCAAATTGGAAGAGTAAATGAAGTTTGACTGCCAAAAAACGTGTGTTTTACAGGAAAATCCAGTGTTTTCATCCAGGGGGACCATGAGTCGGTTCTAATTTAACACTTTTTCATGTTTCTCTGGATATATTCATGATATCTTCATATATTTTTTTAAATTCTTTATCTACTCTTCACATAACCACTGAGCGAGTCTCAACTCTGTTGTGTAAATATTATTTCACCTGGAGACAATATAGCAAAACAGTTTTTTCATATTTTTCATGCTTATGATTTTTTAATTCTAGCCATGTTTCTGTTGGGCGTTTTCCGCCCAAACTTGTTCAATTACTGTAATAAACCCCTCTCGACAGTATAAAAAAAAATTAAGTTGCCAGCTCTATTGGCTGTCGAGAAACTGGCACCTAAGTGACGAAAAACAAGGGTTTTCCGGTCTGGAGAAAAACCACGATTTGTGAAAGGTTGCCGTTTATCGATGTATTTGATCGATAGTTCGTAATTATTTCATATTGAAGGAATTGAAAATGAGGTCTGATTATTCCTTATCTATGATTCTTATCAGTCAGTGTTTGCACCGGTTAGGTAAGGTTATTTCATGTAACGTAGTACTGATAAGAATAATGGTTATACACTATTGGGTCACTTGAACCTGGAGCGGGAAACAGCTATTGGCTCCTCAATCTTTGAAAATTCATACCTCTGCTTTCCACTGCTCAAATTTAATATTTTTATATACCAAAATATCTGGGGAAACCTGCAGAATTTTATAAAAATAAAAACGAAAAAGTCGAAAAATTTTCGATTTTGACTTCATGATGAATTTGAACTCATTAGCGGTTTCTGGTCCCCCTTTATCTCGAATTGGCTTGACGATTTTGGTATCATTTCCTATGTAATTTTTTACGCTGAATTCAATGGTGATACTTCCGAATGATTCCGACTGCTTGAAAGTGGATTTTTCAAAGAAAACTTTCGTTTTTCGTACATAAAATACGCATTAAGTATTCGTAGATATGGTAGTGAGCATAAAGTGACACCTTTCTACTTAACAAAAACACCGAATTTCTAGCTGATTGAAGCTTTTGTTTGCAACTTTCCTCTTTTGGATAAACTAAAATTATTTTTCAACTACAAAATATCCAATTACAAATTAATTAAGTTCTCCTTAATTGTTACAATAATACAAAAAGTGCATTACATTGTACATAAGTGAAATAATAATTCTAAACTGTGATTCAGTCGGCAAGCCTTATCAAGTTGGCCTCTGATTCGAGATTAACGTGAAACCAACAGGTTATTCCAGGAAAACAAAACACAGTTCGGAGTTCGTGATTAACATTTCACTCCTCAAGTTAAATACAAAAAAATATTGTCAAGTAATTTATCAAGTTTATGTGCGGTTAATAAAATAAATCGGATTCTTTATATCGCACCATTCCGAGTCTCTCCGTCGGTTTCATACTTTCTCTATCGCCTAAGTGATATCTCTCGGATGAATTGTGCGAAGTTTTGCTACTTACATTTACTACGTCCTCATCATTACCTATTACACTGTCAGACTTAATTTTAATAAAATATCTCCTATTCATCCTATGTATTTTAATGTTTTGACCTTTTACATACCATGACGTAGGGGTTTGTGCATTACCTATAATTTTTCCTCGAATCCAAGAGTTTTTATGCCGGTATATTACCTGGTCAGATTTTTCTGCAATCGGTAAGTTTTTTGCACCTCTATCATAGTTTAATTTTTGTTTAATTTTTGCTTTGGCGCTATTTGCCCTTATCTCTTCAATAGGGATTAAATTGATAGCAAAATCGGATTCACTGTGGTGAAGTCCGTCCTTCAACCGAGGTTGATGCTTTCATAGAACTGATTATATTTCCAATAAGTGGACTAAGCTACTATCAATTCTGGGGTGATGCTTTTCACAGGGGACCATCTACACTCCAATCCGGATAATCTCTGAAAAATTTCATCGAAATCGGATAGAAAATGTAAAAGTTATGGCTGTTACAAGGAATTCACGTTTGCGCATGCGCATTGCCTAGGATCTGTCCGGAGATGATGATTTTCTTAGGGGACCATCTAAACCTCAATTTTCACAATCCCTGAAAATTTCATCGAAATCGGACAATATCTTCGTATAGTTATGCCGGTTACAAGGATTTCATGACAGACACACAGACAGACAGACACGGAACCGAAATTTTTGCGATTGGAAATTTTGATTTTGGAGAACTTTTTTTTCAACCATGAAAAGTGAAAACAAAGCTTCCGCTACCTTGGTAGACTCGGAAGCAAAAACTTAAGGCGTTAATAATGGAAATGGTGAGTGAATTGCTGCTGACCACTCACGCACTGGCAGACAAGATGACTGCTAGATTCTTTCAGAATTGGGAGGGAAATAGAAGTTGGCGGTTTACTCAGGTGGTGGAACCTTGGGCACAGACAATAGAGGATTCCAAAATATATGTCCAATATTTGTCTTTCTGAGTGTCCTCATTTGAATAAAATTAGTGTTCGTTGGTCCTTCACCAAAGACATTGTAGCTGATTCTTCTAAGCTGTAAAAAGGTGGTTTAAATTTTAAAATGCTGAAAATTATTACACAAAGGTTTATTATTTTTCTATATAGATCACTCATCTGCAAAGAACACGGCTTTGCCATTGTTACCACCAACCAAGTTGAAGAAAAACATCGATCGCACTTCGTTGAGCTGAAATTTGAACGGAGATTACGCCTCTTTTATTTATTTATTTATTTATTGGATCAAAATAATACAAATTACAAAAATTTGTTAGATAAATTAAAATAATTGTGACAACACTCTGTCGTACTTAACAATAGGACAAAGGATTAATTATTAATGAAAAAAGAAAAGAAATCGGAGCCCACCAGAAAATAAGTTCCTAAGAACTTGTGGCATCCGGTGAAGTCACAAAAATCAGGCTCAGCCGTACAAAATTAGGTCCTAAGGAGAAATGTCACAATAATGTAATTAGAAATGTAACAGAAATAATAATTTAAAAAAAAAAAATCGAAATTAACTCAAATATGAAGATTAAATTCACTAAAAAGAAGAGAAACTATACTTTCATGTATGAACTTAAAATTCTTCTGAAAATTGTTAAATTATGAAATAATGGCAAATTAATATTATTATCAAACAAAAATGTAAGTGTACGAACGTACGAGTTCCTCTTATGAAACTCCGTATTTACTCTCGGCAATACGATACCAGAATTTAAATAATTTCTTGTTCTTGTGGACATAGACAAGTGCTCTTCACTGATGCCAGTGATATAGACATGAATACCGGAATGGAATGAGAACATTTGTTTAATAGTTTTAACCTCAAAATATTTTAAAAGCTTAGAAGATGGATATCTAGAAGATTTGTTAAGAATAACTTTAATTAACCGATTTTGCAAACATTGAACTTTACTTACATACGATTTACAGGCTCCCCCCCCCCCCCCCCCCCATAAAATGATTCCATACTTGATAATCAAGTCAATCTTGATCAAGTCAAACCATAATAAATAAGACGCATTTATTCTTTAGCTAAAAAGTTTTGTGCTTCCTTAAATACAAAAAAAAAGTTTACGCAGCCGAGTGATTAAATAATCAATGTGAGGCTTGAAATTTAAATTATGATCGATTACCACGCCAAGATATTTACACTGCTCAGTAAAAGATAAAGAGAGACAAGCACATGCATCATCATGGGACGTACAATAACCCGTTGAGCGAAACTTGATTCTGTGGTATTGCGGGAATGTTCGATTTCCTACTCAGAACCGAAGCACTGAGGTTTTGTCAACATTTAAGGCTAAAGGGGACACCCCTCTAGTTTGATTCTCTTTTAGGAGATGGCGCTAGCGTCGCATTCAAAAGTTTTCCCAAAGTTTCTCATCCTCCACGAAAGATTTTTTTCAATTATAATACGGGAATGTATCCAGAATAAGTAGATCTCGGTTTCCACCATTGAGTTTTTACCATACTATAATTATTTTAATCATGAAATCGCAGAATTCGGGCTATTAAAGGTGTTGAGTAAAAAATGAGATAGCTTGAATATTCATTGTCATTAATAATTGATGAATGATTGGTTAGAAATCCGATTCTTGGACAATTGGAGACGGAAAGGGTAAATGAAAAATAACGCACACTCATTGGTTGCTAGCAAATGGAGAATGAGGTTGGTTGCCTAGTGTCCCTTGTTACCCTCCCCTTCAATCCGACCCTCCTTGACCCCCACGGAATAGATCAGTAACATTGCTTGCGATTTCACTTCCACATCTACCTACCAAGTTATGCTGAATAAGCAATTTTATTGAGTGATATTCATCATATACTATGAAAATGAATTGATTGATAAATGAATTTTCATTACATAGTTACTCAAGTGGGATATTTATGTTATTCAATCATAATTAAAAAACCTTTTTTTAATAATAATATTGAATAAAAAGACTATAAATAATCAACGTTTCTTTTTTTAATATGTTCATACTTGATATTTTTTAATACCTTTGTATATATCTATTCATTTTCCTAACGTTGCACAGAAGAATGAATGTTTCATATATAAATATGAAAATTCTGAGTTGGTACCTAAATAATTGTGCGAGCTAAACGAGTGGATTTTCGCATAGCTGGGAAGTTTATACAGGGTGTAACTGTATGGGTATTATATGGGTGAATAACTTCAGGAATAGATTCTACAACTAATTTTCTTTTGGTTCTCCAAAACCTAATTTTTGTGTAATTGTGGAGTTTCGAAACTGGGAGCGTTCAAAAAGCCAGGTTGCGCGCTATAAAAAAAAATCGGTTCGGGTATGAACTTTTCAAGAAATTTGACGTAGAATCCAAATCTTTAATAAAAACGCTGCAAATTATTACACAATGGTTTATTATGTTTTATTTTTCCATATAGATCACTCGTCTGCAAAGCCACCAACCTTCCAACATGATGAAAAACATCGATTGCAATTCGGTCAGCTAACATTTGAACGGAGATTAGGCCTCTTTTAGCGATTCACACTCGTGTTTCTGATTTATGGTACGTCCAAACTTTAAATTCTCGTAGTGAGTGAACGGTTTGTCCTACAGAGCTCCGGATGGTATCAAAAAATTCTAAAAATTCTATAGAATCTTAAATTGAAGGAAAAACAATACCTTTATAACAAAATTTTTTGAGTTAGGGCGTTTTCAAAATTTCAAAATTGATTTTGGAACCCTTACAAGTGACCTACATCAACCAAAATCTTCGGGGCACAACTAGACTATTTAATGGAGCCTACATACCAAATTTCATCAAAATCGGTCAATGCTAAGTTGCAAAAGTGCCGCGTACGGCGGACGGACGGCAAAATTTTTATTCGATTTTTGGATTCTACGTACCTTGAAACGTAAACCATCAAATTTTGAGGGGTGTTGAAATTTTTTTTCTTGGTCGATCCCAAAGGTTCATTATTGAAAATAATAAACCAAAAGGGGGGTTTCGTTTTAAAAAAATGAAGTTAGTGTCAATTGCGCGCAAATATTATGCGCGAAAGTACTTTTTTCTGAGTTGTGTGTGGTTGGGACTTAGGATGGTTCCCTATGAATGTCATCATCGTCCGACCTCAAATTTGGAGGGTTGTGACAGATAGTTGGAAATTGAAGTTTCTATTACCTACTGAGCATATAGGATTATCTCTATGCTGTCGTATTTTAGGTAGGAAGCCATATAATTTTCCACCAATATTCAACTGTAATAGGTCGTTCACGTACAAGAGGAATAAAATAGGGCCTAGAACTGAACCCTGGGGTACACCAATATTAGATAAGCCTCGTTACTGAGACAATCACCAATTTTTGTAACCTGCGAACGATCCGACAGAAAGGACTTGATCAGATCCAGAGGTAAGCCTCGGATAACGTATCAGTGCAGTTTGTTGAATAGAATTTCGTGATTCACTGTATCGAAAGCTTTACGGACGTCTAAGAAAACCCCCGGTACATAGAATCCTTCATCTAGTTTTATAGCAACAAGATTATTGAAATCATAGAGAACATGGTCAGAACTAACGTTTCTCTGAAAACCGTATTGATTTTGAGCAATAACAACATGGTCGTTAAGAAAACTTAAAATTCTGGACTTTAAACATTTTAAAAGTATTTTGGACAGAGAGAAAGTGCAATTGTAATTCTTTTGCGATTCACACTCGTGTTTCTGATTTATTGTAAGTCCAACCCTTAAATTCTCGTAGGGAGCGAACGGTTGGTCCTACAGGGCTCCGCGTGGTCTCAAAAAATTCTAAAAATTCTACACTATCTTAAATTGATGTAAAAACAATACCTTTATATCAAAAGTGGGGAAAGTGCCGCGTACGGTAGACGGACGGCCAAATTTGTATTCGATTTTTGGGTTCTACGTACCTTGAAACGTAAACCAACAAATTTTGAGGGGGAGGGGGGGTAAAAAAAATTTTTTCTAGGTCGATTCTAAAGGTTTACTATTGAAAATAACAAAATATTGGAATGAAGCAGAAAAATTCTCAATAATAGGTAATTGATCCTATTTTGTCAATCCGAGAATCACTACCTAGTAAGTCCGAAGTAAGAATAGTTGGGTTGAAAATTCGCTCAGAGCGCGGCCTGTATGGAACTTTTCTCTCATAAGTAATCGAAGGACAATGCGGCCCACTAAATGAAGGTAGCGAGAATACACGAGTGCGCGACCTCCACGTCGGGATTAGCGAACGAGTTTTAGTGGAAAAAGCTTTAAAATTTTCGTAAGCTCGACCAACACGGCGTTTTCCCTTTTTTCCACAAAGTTGGACCGACGTCACGTCCTCCCTCAACCATTTTCAAAGTGAGTTATCGCTCTCAAATATAAACTCGCCGACCGCTAAACTCTCCAACTTGTTTTGAATATCCCATCCTGAGAAACAACTTACGAAACTCCTCCAGTGTTGCTCACCGGCTTTTCTTCCCGTCCGCTTTGGTTGGCACCCCTTCTGCCTCTACTTGTCCGACTCTCGTTATTTCGGGTCACAACCCTCATTAAAATTATACTTTCAGCTCTCAATCTGTTGGAATTTCGTATCATTCAATTCAACCTGCACCTGAACCGCCGAATCCGGTTTGAAAATCAAAATTCCATGTTGTACAGTGGGCAGAGAAAAAGAAAACAAGTGGGTGTGGCACATAGCTTCCTTGTATCCATAACTCGATTATATAATCGAGTTATGGATACAAGGAAGCTATGTGCCGATGCATAGTAGTTAATAGATGATCCGATGCATAGTAGTTAATCTCAAAACACCAATCTCCAAGTACCTTCCACTACCCTCATAGGGGTCCATCTACACGGTAATCTAGACAATCCTAGAAAATTTCATCAAATTCGGATGAAAAATGTAAGTGAGTAGATGTATGCGATTGGATCAAAAAAATACTTAGCCTCGGCTGGGATTCGAACCCGGGACCCCTGGGGGACAGTTCCATGCGCTACCTCTGATCTATTGAGGCCTAGTGATGCAATGAATAGGATTTGAGATTCTCACAACCATTCTCCATGATTTTCATAGGGGACCATCTGAACACTACTCAGTAACATCCCTGGAAATTTAATTGAAATCGGATGGAAAATGTAGAAGTTATGGCTGTTAAAAGGAATTCACGTTTGCGCATGCGCAGCAGCTACTATCAGTCCGGGGGTGATGATCTTCATTGAGGACCAGAGAGAGAGAGAGAGAGCGAGAGAGAAAACATGCTTTATTTATACAGATTTAGGTAACAATTTTATAAATGATAACAACGTATATTATGTATTGCTTTAAAGTGCTCGATAAAAGCATAAATTACGACGGAGACATTTGTCTGTCTGTCGGAGAATCACGCAAGAGACACTAGGGTTGATTAAATAAATAAATTAGTACATACAATATTTGAATGTTACATTCTTGAGAGACCCAAATGAATTGAACGGCTACCAATTGAATTCATGGACAAGGTCAAGTCACCCCCATGCAGCTCTACAGTATTTTGCCAAGGAGACCCATTTTATTTATTTTATTTATTTATTTATTTACGGGCATGCCCAATTACATTTTACACACTAAGTCATTCTAACGGGGGTTAGGAGAGAAACAACAGAATATATATACATATCAATCTAAAGAACGGAAAAATGAGAAAATGAGATACAGAAGGATTAATTGAAAATGAAGGGGGTTCTGGCTAAGGTGGATTTGTGATTTGAGAGGGGGGAATTGAAAAAGTCGAAGTCGGGATTAAGAGATACGAGGGTGGATCAAATATAAACGGGACTCTGACCTCTGAGCGCCGACGGTTGACAGAAGCGGGCCCGTCACTTCGAGATTGTTTGAACAGGTTCACTAGAAGGTGGATGAGGGGGGCGTCTCCCCCTTTACAACCTTTCATGAGTAGTTATCGCGATGTCTGAACAAAAGGTGCCTGTTTCCATTGAGCAACGAATTATCATAAAATTTCTTACCCGTGAAAGAGTCAAACCTTCGGAAATTTTTCAAAGGTTGACTGCCCAGTTTGGGGACCAAACCCTCTCTAGGACCCGTGTGTTTGCCTGGCACAAAGAGTTTCAGGAGGGAAGAGAACGAGTAGAGAATGAGGAAGACGATCATCGTCCCCGGAGCAGCATTACGAATGAGAACATTCAAGCAGTTCATGACATTCTTGAAGATGATCGACGTGTGACTGTCTCCGAAATCGCTGAGCAGGTAGGGGTAAGTTATGGGAGCTGCCAAACGATCATTACAGAGCACCTAGGATTCCGTAAAGTGTGTGCCAGATGGGTCCCTCGCCTTTTGACTGCAGATCAGAAGTTGAGACGTTTGGAGGTCTGTCAGAGGCTTTTTGCAAGGTTTGAGGAAGAAGGGGAAGCATTTTTGGCTAGCATCGTCACCTGCGACGAAACATGGGTCCATCATTACACACCCGAATCGAAGCAAGCCAGTATGGAGTGGCGGAGGAAGGGGGAGACAGCCCCAGTGAAAGCAAAAACTCGACTGTCTGCTGGCAAGGTCCTTGCAACTGTTTTTTTCGACTATCGAGGCGTTTTGCTCATTGATTTTTTGCATGAGCAAAGAACAATCAATGCTGCCTACTATTGTGAGCTGCTGACTCAGGTGAGGGCTGCATATCGCAGCAAAAGACGGAATCAACCAATTCGTGACGTCATCCTCCTCCACGACAATGCAAGGCCCCATACTGCATCTCTAACTGTTCAAAAATTGGAAGAAATGCATTGGACTCCACTTGATCATCCTCCCTACAGCCCTGACCTATCGCCCTATGATTTTCACTTGTTTGGGCCACTTAAAGAAGCCCTAGGCGGACAGCGATTCGAGGATGATGAGGGGGTCGAGGGGTTCGTGCGCAATTGGCTTCAGACGCAACCTTCATCGTTTTTTGATGCTGGGATTAAAAAACTTCCTATTCGCTGGGAAAAATGTGTCACAAAAGCAGGAGACTATGTAGAAAAGTGACATATACCCGCTTTTTATTTTCTAACAAATAAAATTAAAAAAAAAATAAAAATAAAGTCCCGTTTATATTTGATCCACCCTCGTAGAAAGAGGTTGGCGCTGCGTGGGATTCGTCGGAATGGTTGGTTTCGCTGGTAGTTTGTTGGAGAGAACGGAACGAAGAAGAGAAGAGGTGAACGAGAGGCTGGACGAGGAGATTCAATTTTGACAGAAGAGCCGGACAATCGATTTTATTGTTGAGGAGCTTGTACAGGAAAACAAGGTCGGCGGCACAGCGACGGTTCTCGAGGGAACTCAGGCGACACTTCAGTAGTAGCGGCTCGTACGATACATCGGCTGAAGGGATACCCATCTTGTAGGCAACATACCGGAGAAACTTGTTTTGTACCCTCTCCAGCCGATATTTGTGGATCGAGTACGCCGGCGACCAGACGGTAGACGCGTACTCTAAGACGGGCAGAACGAGTGACTTGCAGAGGATGACGATCGCCAGGATACTCGTGAACTCCCTGGTGCTGCGCTTTAAGAATCCCAAGGCTCGCATGGCGCGACCCGCCTGTTCCCCGATGTGGCGGGAGAAACTCAGCTGCTCATCGCATAAGACACCCAGGTCAGTCCAAGAGCTTACACGCCGCAAGTGCGAACCACTCAGAACATAACTATGGCAGACGGGCTCGGGGGAACGATGAAATGACATGATCGAGCACTTTGAGGGATTCAGGAACAAGTGGTTCACGGCACACCAAGCCTCTAATCTGTCTACCGCCAGCTGAAGAATCTCACAGTCCGAGGTCGAGCCGACGTGGCGAAAAATCTTGAGGTCGTCGGCGAACAGGAGACATCTTACACTCGGCGCAAGCACCTCGACCACACTGTTGATCACCAGGAGGAAACAAAGAGGTCCAAGATGGCTGCCCTGCGGCACACCAGAGGTGGCCAGGAACGGCAAGGACAGCTGGCCCTTCACCCGGACAACCAGTTGTCGATCGCTCAAGTATGACCTCATCCATTCCAACAGCGCACCGTGGATACCGAGTGACTTCAGGATCGCAAAGAGGTGGCAGTGCGACAATTTGTCAAACGCCTTGGCATAATCGGTTGACACAACGTCGGTCTGTAGGCCGTCCTGGAAACCATCCATCACAAAGTCCTGCAGGTCCAACAGGTTTGTCGAGGTTGACCGACCGTGGTAGAACCCGTGCTGCTCGAAACAGATGAAAGATGAGAACGCAAGGGCCAGCTGTTCAACCACCAACTTCTCCAGCACCTTGGGTATGGTCGACAAGGAGCACACGGGGCGGTAGTGATTCACGAGGGTTCGATCCCCTCCCTTATGGATTGGCGTCACAAACGATGTTCTCCACCTTGCAGGGAAATGTCCCGAATCAAGAGACCTATTGAACAGCACGGTTAGTGGGAGTAACAGGTGTTCGGAACATTCCTTCAGGAGGACCGGGGGAACTCCGTCTGGTCCCATACCCTTCCTTTCGTCCAGGCAGCTCAAATGCCGCGCGACCATTTCCTGGGACACATGAAGGGACCCCAGGGACAAAATATTCCGATCGGGATATACTGGTGTGTTCTGAACCATGGGCTCGAATACTGAACCGAAATGGGAGGCAAATAGGCCAGCAACTCCCTCTGGATCGGACTTTTGGACATCCCCCAGGGACATACAACTAGGGATACTATTTGATACTATTTCCTCCTTCTCTATAGTTGAAAAAATTCCAAAAAGCTTTTGGGTCCTCCGGAATGGCATCCTGAACACGTAGAAGGTAGGCGTCGTATAATTCCCTGGACCTGGCTTTACACTGGGAGCGTAGCGACGAGAACATATCATATCCCTCACCAGTACTCTTGTAACGGCCATGGGCGATAAGCTTTTGACGGGTTAGGGAGATTAGACCTTTATCAAACCACTTGGGATATGATTGGCTGAAATTCGAGGTTTTCGGGACGTGCAGATCGATGGCCCTGTGCACCGTGGAGTAGAAATTTTCCAACGCCACATCTAGGGGCCCCTTCAAGATCTCCGCCCAGTCGCATGACCCGAGGAACTGGCTTATCGCGACAAAATCGCCTTTCTTGAAATTGAAAGTGAATCTGCTATTAGGGAAAAAGGTATCAGGGCATTCGACGGTTGGAATTGAGAACTCGAATGGTGGGTGTGCAACATCAACTGGCAGTAGGGCGTCTGCGGCTCTTGAGTTAGGAATGGAGGCATTCGATAAGAGGAGATCCAAAGTATTTCCGTAAGGGTTAACCAGGAGATTGAATTGGTGAAGGTCGTAGAGCTGGATCGCTTCGTACACAAGCCTGCCCTTGGTGCCGAGCCCTCTCGAAAACCCCACCGCTGTTTGGGTGTTCCAATCTATCCCTGGGAGATTGTAGTCCCCGACTAGAACCAGTTTGAAATCAGAGAGTGCCACAGAAATTGAGTCCAGTTCGGCGTGGTGCATATCGAGGAGTTCGGCAGGCTGATCCCCGGGCAAGTAAATACAACCAATGACCAGCTTGAGATCAGGGAGCACGACGAATAAGTGTTCAACAGGAGCCGAAGAATTCCATTGATAGGCCCGGTATCTATTCAAGACAGCCACCAGCACGCCCCCTCCCGTGACTTTATTCGATAGATTATTTTGTGGTGAGCGGTCGGTTCGGAAAACAGTGAATTGAGAGAGCCGGAGCTCCTCTGTGGTGACATTTGGAGACAGCCAGGTTTCGGTGAGGCAAAGAATATCGTAAGAAATGTGAGGAGATTGATGGTGAATGGATGAAAGTTTTGTGTTGAGACCCCGGACGTTTTGATAGTAGGTAGACAATGAATTGGGCTTAGCTAGTTTAAAGGACGATTTGACGCACGATTTTTCAGGGGCACTATTTGTGGTTCGTGATTTACATATTTAATGGTAATGTCCCTCTCACCCGACTCAAGTCTGCGCCTCAACTCATCCCTCAGCTGCTTAAGGTACGAGCGCTGTTTAGGGGTTTTATCAGACGAGGCTGAGAAGGGCGGGCTTGTCTTCGAACGGTTTAAAACCAGGAATTTAGTGGCAGACTGTGGGCTGTCGAAGGATGCTTTAAGAGGACGACAGTCTTTCTCGGGTTTACGCTCCCCTATACAGCGAACCGCCAAAGGGGGAAAGAAACCGGAAAGCTTGAGAACAGGTAGAACCCACTGCACAACTTGGGACAATGAGAAAGATTGATAAATAATAGGAAACGACGTGAACACCATGAATGACTGATAGAGACTGATGTAAGTATTCTGCTAGAAATCTGTCTATAACGTTGGTTTCTAACCTATATGACTACTAACCGTATTGCTTTCAGTTCAAGAGATTAGAAGGAACCCGTGGCGCCCTCAGCAGGCGCAGTCCTGCTAGTATCCTCCACTTGTGCGCTCTTCCAACAACTGCTACACATCGGTGTCTGGAATTAGACTGTTGATTAAATAAATAAATTAGTACATACAATATTTGAATGTTACATTCTTGAGAGACCCAAATGAATTGAACGGCTACCAATTGAATACATGGACAAGGTCAAGTCACCCCCATGCAGCTCTACAGTATTTTGCCAAGGAGACCCATTTGTTCTGGTCGTCCAAAAACTCCACAAGCTCCTCCCTTGCGAGTGATCTTCGTCCAAGGAACAGGACCCGGAACTCTTGAAGGATCGGGCAGACTCCACCGAAATGCAGCACATCTTCGAGTTCTCCGAGGTTGCACAGTGAGCACAGTTCGCATCTGGGGTTGCTGAGGAGGAAAGGCTTGTGATTCAAGCCAATCAGAGCTCCTCTCAATTTCAAAATCCAGTATAGAATCCGAGGCGGGTGATTCAACAAAGCACTTGTCATATCTACACATCTCACTTCATGGTTCAATTGCCGATACAAAAGGCTACTGGAGGATTGGGCTCGTGCCAGGATTTCTCGTTTATGAGCCGCCCGACAGGCTTCAACTACCCCCCCCCCCCCCCATCTGCAGCCTCCACGTATCCATGTTGCTCGGGTCCCCATCGAATGCACAACCATGCTTGTTGGCCAGTTTTTTCAGGTCTTTGTACCAAGACATCTCATGGCGTATAACCTCTTTCGCCACGATCTGAGGCAGGCGGGTTGCAGACATGGTGGAGAGGACTTTCAGGGGTCTTTATAATGCAGCGTAAAGTGCAGTATAAATGAAAATCGGCTCTAGATTTGCCTCCAAATGCAAAATGTAGTTGGGAGAGTTACGAGGCAGCTTGAGAACGAGCTTCACAAAATAGACCTGCAGTTGCTCCGCAGCCAAATACTTGTTATGTCCCCAAACTTGGGCGGCGTATGTAAGGATTGAACGAACAGCCGCTTGAAATACCTTATACTTGTCCTGAAGAGAGACTTCATTGAGTACCATCTGCAACCTAATCCGCATAATCCCTGAAAATTTCATCGAAATCGGGTAGAAATGGTGGAAGTTATGGCCGTTACAAGGAAATTCGCGTTTGCGCATGCGCAGCGACTACTATCAGTCCGAAGGTGGTGATTTTCGTAGGGGACCATCTCCACAACAACCCGCACAATCCCTGAAAATTTCATAGAAATCGGACAATAAATTCGTATAGTTATGCGCGTTACAAGGAATTCATTACAGACAGACAGGCACGGAACCTAAATTGTTCAGAAAGGTCTAAAACGCAAAGCGCGAGTAAAATTTTGATTTTGGAGAACTTTTTTTTTTTTTCGTCTTTGAAAAGTGAAAACCAAGCTTCCGCTACCTTGGTAGACTCGGAAGCAAAAGAGAAAATCAAAAAACCGTTCATTCCCTACGGGAATTCAAGGGTTGGACGTACGATAAATCAGAAACACGAGTGTGAATCGCAAAAGAGGCCTAATCTCCGTTCAAATTATAGCTGACCGAAATGCGATCGATGTTTTTCTTCATGTTGGATGGTTGGTGGCTTTGCAGACGAGTGATCTATACATATAGAGAAATAATAAACCATTGTGTAATCATTTGCAGCGTTTCCTTCATGGTTTACACCGTCTCTGCACCACCGGTAACAATCAGAAATCAGTGACTTTGTGTAATAACTTGCAGCGTTTTTGTCTCGACCTTCGGTCCTGATCATCCATGCAAATAAGTGGAAGTAAATTCCTAAATTTAGTTAAAATCTGTAAATTCAAAAATAGTTATTATCCTGCGTAGAGCCTACAATGGATATAACAGTTACAAATTGACCAAAAGCTCGACCAAAATGAAGTGAGTTTCTGTTTGAATTTTATTCGCCATCGGTCTGAATTTTGATAAGTCGATACACTGGAAAACTAAAAATGTCCATTGATGCAGCATGAGTTAAAAAGCGAATTTTCAAAGAAATCTTTGGAGCTACGGTTCAGAAAATCTATTGTTAGTTTTGGACAGATTCAGCCTAGAGGGAGGGTGTGGCACATAGCACGAATCGTTAAAATTATACAAACAATCTCTTGGTTGAATATTCTCGAAAAACGCTGCAAATTATTACACAATGGTTTATTATTTTTCTATATAGATCACTCGTCTACAAAATCACCAACCATCCAATATGAAGAAAAAAAATATAAAAAATAAATAAAAAATGAAAGAAAGAAATAAAAAATAAAAAAAAATATCAAAAAAAAAAAATAAAAAATTAAAAAAATGAAATCTACCAACCATTGATTGCATTTCGGTCAGCTCTAATTTGAACGGAGATTAGGCCTCTTTTGCGATTCACACTCGTGTTTTGATTTATATATATATTTCAATATAAATCCTTAAATTTTCGTAGGGAGCGAACGGTTTGTCCTACAGAGCTACGCATGGTCTCAAAAAATTCAAAAAATTCTATAGAATCTTAAATTGAAGGAAAAACAATACCAAAAAAATTTTCAAAATTGATTTTGGAACCCTTAGAAGTGACCTACATCAACCAAAAGCTTCGGGGCACAACTAGACCCCAAATGGAGCCTACCTACCAAATTTCATCAAAATCGGTAATGCTAAGTGGCAAAAGTGCCGCGTACGGCGGACGGACGGCCAAATTTTTGTTCGATTTTTGGATTCTACGTACCTTGAAACGTAAATCATCAAATTTTGAGGGGTGTTGAAATTTTTTTTTCTCGGTCGATTCCAAAGGTTCATTATTGAAAATAATAAACCAAAAACCTTGAAAAAACTATTCTCGTCAACCCAAACTCATAGAGTACCCCACACGGCTATTGCATTTTTGGGTACAAAAATATACGCAGGTTTGTACAATTTTCAAATGTGCATGGGACTCGGAAAGTTTGTGCTGATTCCAAATATACCATACATTACTCCCGCAGCAAGACTTGGGCGTCCTCATGCGAACTTTATTTTGAAATGGAAAACCTTTCATTTTTTTCCGAAAAACCTTCAATATGACGCGGAAAAGCTGAAGAATGTTCCAAAACGGATTTCTGTGAGAAAATCATTTTTCGAAAAAGACAATTCTGAAAATGTTGAGGCCATCGCAATAGCTATCAATTCATGCAGGCAATTTTAGAGATATACTCAGTTTGTCGTCTTTTAATGTGGACATGTCCGAAGAAACCAGGACTTGTGAGATCGCCACTCATGTTGCTCTGTTTGATGTCGGAAGGAGACGGAGGCGGCCTTGGAGGTTGAGGTAGGTTATCCGGAGGAAACCGCGGGAAACGACCAAACTGCCGGCGCTTAAGACCGTTAACGGGACAGTTACTGGTGAAAGAAGCGACGGTGACGGGAGGGGGGGAAACTATAGCGTCCCGAAGGCTCTACCGGGTTGATCGGTGTCGGCCGCCCGCGAGGAGGCGGCGGGGAGGTGGACTACACCTACATCTCTGTTACCCGTTGAAATCTCGCTCTCAAGCGGTGGTCCATCTCAGCCTCCGCCCCCTTCAGCGCCGGATAACGTTCCATTTTACCTCCTCAACGTCTCAAGTGCCTCCCGCAGCCTCTCCGTGTTCGCGGGAAGGCAATTTAAAGTGTCAACTAACGTCCCCACCACCAGCCTCACTCTCACCAACCCGATGCGGAGTGATGAAAAAGCCCTATTCGTGCAGCATGAGGAAATGAGCGAATTTTCAAAGGAATATTTACAGCCATTTTGGTTTTATATTTTCAATTATGGACCTTTGGAATTGACCAAGAAAAACACTGCAAATTATTTCACAAAGGTTTTTATTTCCCTGTACTGATCACTCGCCTGCAAAGAACACGGCTTTACCATTGTCACTATTTATTAATTTTTTGTTTTTTACCTACCGACCTGAGGTCGCTGGCCGAATTCAAGACCGGCTTAAGTGCAAATTCCCAAATTTTTCAGGGCATGAGATTGA